>JAQGAC010000363.1:0-26838 GCA_034696585.1 Isotomurus maculatus
ATTCACAGCGATTTACTCCGGAACTAAATGGCAACAATTACGCCAAGAAAGTTGTCACTGCGGAATTCGACATTCCCATGCTACCCGATCGCAGCGCAGAAGTTACACCGTTTAAAGTCTTCCCACGAAATGTGAATTGGTGCGGCGGCAGCAACCGGCGATCAACCACCACTGACAATCTAGAGCAGTAAGTAAATATAAAACGTACTCACCCCAAATTTAAAATTAAATATGAAATCCTCTGAATTTGAAATGAAGGGAGACGATGTTCATTCGACTTGGCGTTGGAGAAGACAAATTCCACTTCGACGCAGATCTCAACTGGCTCAGAAGTCTCTTCCCGCAGAAGACGTCATTGCCATTCACCCTCATGAAAGCAACAATTCACTTCCGCTCAGAGTACTTTGGGCCATGGGAACCGCTTGAATACGTGAAACGTGAGAGAAAAACTTAGAACTGAATCCACTGCTGCAGTATTACTGTAGATTGTAAATTGTAAATCGTATTAAAAATGTCTTACTTACAGATTTCGTCGTTCAGAAATCTGTTGAATCAGTTGAGACTTCTGCAGAGAGAGTTGTGGAATCCATCTTCACGACAGAACAGCTCGAGAAAACCCTCCTGTTGTACCTGAACAGCGGCTTTTCAAATATCAACGGAAGAATGGAGTTCGAGATGACGTTAACTGTTGAACGACTTTCTTTCTCCGAAGAAGAGGAGAGTTTGCTGAGTGCCCAGGCTGTGGAAATGAACAACGCGTTGATCACAACTCCACCCAAGTCTGACTTCCGCATCAAAGTGGAGGATGTAGAATTCTTTGTTCATTTGAAGCAGATCAAAGCGTTCAGTTGTGT
This sequence comes from Isotomurus maculatus, assembly GCA_034696585.1. Taxonomy (NCBI): domain Eukaryota; kingdom Metazoa; phylum Arthropoda; class Collembola; order Entomobryomorpha; family Isotomidae; genus Isotomurus; species Isotomurus maculatus. Next base: position 855 of record JAQGAC010000363.1, read on the forward strand.
GTCGGAGGCCATGTCAAAATATGTAGCGAAAAACGACTGGTCGGATATCTTGAGTCTAGATTCAATGCACGCTCTACTTCGATTCATTTACTATTGCGAAGTGGACCAAATTTGTGCCCCTGAAGTAGCCTTTGAGTTAATGAAATTCGGACACATGTACCAAGTTCCTGCGCTATTCAAAATTTGTCGAGAAAGATTAATGGCGTTCACCGAGGACGAGTTCACATTGGCTGACTTATTCGAAATTTACATGTTCGTTAGGATTCCAGATGAGTTCCAACAATTGAAACAACATTTCTGCCGTATGCTTTCCGAGTAAGAATCATTTCCTGTTTTATCGCCTGCCACTACATTTGCCTATAAATGCCTTTTATCACACAGAAATGCTGCTAACTATGATACAACGGAATTAAAGCGACTAGCCAAACAGAAAGACGAATCAGGTTTCGACGCACTGCTGGAAATCCTGCAGTTTGTGACTGAGGAAGATTCGGCAGAACCTGCATCCCGTAAACGACCGCGGTCTTAGGCTCTCCAGTTAACAAAGATATCCGTCGAAATAGTCTCGAGAATTAATTTTGTGTAGTTTTACATTTGAGATGTAAGGTATTAGGTAATACTTGACATTGCGCAAACATGAAATAAAACCGTTAAATTAAAATATAATCAGTATGCCCCATCGTTTCTTCCACACGACGACACCACCGTCAAGCTGGACGACAAAAGCAACCAAACACATTCGAATTCGGCTTGAGAACCAAACACGTCTTGTGGCTAAACAGCGCGCGATAAACTCCGTCTATCCAGGGCACAGAGAATCCCAACTAAAAAATCCAAGAGTTCTCTGAGAGACGCGTTCATCACCGTCCTTTTCGGGAAACCAGCCAACTCCGTCAACGCACAATTCGACAAACAGTCCTGCTCAGCCTCCGTCCCAAAGGTCAACCTCCAATTCGAAACTGGAAGTCAGAAGCCAACTTTCCTCCCTGTGGACCAGCCAAACTCCCCCCTCGTCGGTCAATGCTTTATTCCAATAAGTTAATTGTTCATACTCCAATTAAATTTGGGTTGTTGCCAAACAATCAAAGGACTCGAATGGGAATTTATTTCAGCATCATGTGATTATCTGCGTATTTTCACAAAGCATTAACTAAAATTGTTCTGATTAGTTTAAATCATTATTTTCATTGATGAATTCTCCGTTTATTATCACTTAGCCCCATTTCCACTCGACGACCACCGTCAAGCGGGAAGACGAGTTAACCAAAACCACAAGTGAATGTTTACTCAACTCACTTTGTCTGTTTTTTATTTGTTATCATCTTCCAACGTTGTTATCGTGCGGTTATCTTCGGTAAAATGTATCCCCAGTCGAGAGAGTTGGTGGTAAGTTTATTTTTCCCACTTCGAAATTGCGCAGCCTGTTGACTTCCCTAACATTTAAAAACGAATATATTATTTAACCAATTTGTCTCATTCACAGCGATTTACTCCGGAACTAAATGGCAACAATTACGCCAAGAAAGTTGTCACTGCGGAATTCGACATTCCCGTGTTGCCCGATCGCAGCGCAGAAGTTACACCCTTCAAAGTCTTCCCACGAAATGTGAATTGGTGCGGCGGCAGCAACCGGCGGTCAACCACCACTGACAATCTAGAGCAGTAAGTAAATATAAAACGTACTCACCCCAAATTTAATATTACATATGAAATATGAAATACTCTGAAATTGAAATGAAGGGAGACGATGTTCATTCGACTTGGCGTTGGAGAAGACAAATGGAACTTCGACGCAGATCTCAACTGGCTCAGAAGTCTCTTCCCGAAGAAGACGTCATTGCCATTCACCCTCGTGAAAGCAACAATTCACTTCCGCTCAGAGTACTTTGGGAAATGGGAACCGTTTGAATACGTAAAATGTACGAAAAATACTTAGGAACTGAATTTACTGTTGCAGTATTACTGTAGATTGTATTTCGAATTAAAAATGTCTTACTTACAGATTTTGTCGTTGAGAAATCTGTTGAATCAGTTGAGACTCCTGCAGAGAGAGTTGTGGAATCCATCTTCACGACAAAACAGCTCGAGAAAACCCGCCTGTTGTACCCGACCAGTGCATTTTTTAAAATGGATTTAGAGATGACGTTGACAGTTGAACGACTTTCTTTCTCCGAAGAAGAGGAGAGTTTGCTGAGTGCCCAGGCTGTAGAAATGAACAATGCGTTGGTCCCATTTCCACCCAAGTCTGACTTCCGCATCAAAGTGGGCAGTGGAGAATTTTTAGTTCATTTGAAACAAATCAAAGCGTTCTGCAAAGTGTCGGCTTTGACGAAATACGTGACGAAAAGCGACTGGTCAGATCTCTTGAGTCCAAGTTCGATGCGAGCTCTCCTGCGATTCATTTACTATTGCGAAGTTGACCAGATTTGGGTCCCTGAAATCGCTTTTGACTTAATGAAATTCGGACACAATTTTCAAGTTCCTGCGCTCTTCAAAATTTGTCGGGAAAGATTAATGACCTTCAGTGAGGACAAGTTCAATTTGGATGACTTATTCGAGATTTACATGTTCGTCAGGATTCCCGATGAGTTCCAACAATTGAAACATCACTTCTGCCAAGTACTTTCAAAGTAAGAAGAATTTCCTAATTTAGTATCGTCTGTTACTGCAGTTGACTATAAATGCCTTATATCACACAGAAATGCTGCCAACTACGATACAACGGAATTGAAGGAAATTGCCAAGCAGTACGACGAATCAGGTGAAACCGCAAAAACCTTCAGCCCGTAAACGACGACGGATTTAAGCGCTTTAGTTAACAAGATTCGTCCAAATATTCTCGAGTATTAATTTTGGATGTCTTTAAGATGATTTGTTAGATGACAGGTATTGAGAGTATTTGACGATGCGCTAACATGAAATAAAAGCGTTTATCATATTTTATTATATTTTATTATATCAAAGAATATCCACGTAATTGCCGCCATAGACTCTCCTTGAATGCTTTTATGTCCCTTCGTCTGGCAAAGTTTCCGAGCTTATATAAAAACGATATGCAGCTGCAGCTCTCAATCTTCGCTTGTTTCAAGTTTCAACTCTCATCCTGGACATCGGGATTCGTAATAACAGAATCGATGAATAAGGCTGGGATCCCCAGAGAGACGCCATCATCAACGTCCTCCTCAAGAAGCCAACCACCTCCGTCGACGCCCAAGTCGACAAACAAACCTCCTCAGCGTCCGTCCCGAAAGTCAACCTGACTTACGAGACCGGAAGTCAGAAACTGACTCCCTTCCCTGTGGACCAGCCCTACTCCCCACGAACAGCGGAAGTGCTGCAGCAGCCATACCCACCCAAGTCCGCTAACTTTTAAAGAAGAGAAAGCTTACAGGTTTTTTCGAACACAACAGCGATGAGTTCTACTGGGCCACTTTATCATTTAGTGATTTAGTATTCCTGCAAAGAAATAAAAATACAACGCTTTAGTGCATAAACTCAATTGTTCGCATTCTCTTTAATTTTCGGTTCTTGCCATCTAATCAATTGTTTCGAATATTCGAATGTGGGAACGTATTTAAGCAACACCAGATTTGACAAGCTTAACTTTTGTTCTTTTTCATAGCAACTAATTACCTGAAAATGTTATTTCGTCACCCGTTATGGATTCTCCGCTCATTATCAATGCGCCCCATTGTGTTTACCACTCAACCACCACCCTCAAGCGGGACAACAACGTCAACCAGAAACAAAGCAGTGCATCTTCACTCCCACTTTGTCGGCTGCGGTTGTTTGCTTCCTTATCTTCTTGTTACTTTATTATCTTACGGATATCATAAGTGAAATGTATCCCCAGTCGAGAGAGTCGCAGGTAAGTCGAAGTTCATTGTTCATTGTTCCGAAATATCGGAGATTGTTGATTTCCCACGTATTCAAAACTATCAATATAAACATAAAACCAATCTATCTCATTCACAGCGATCTGTTCACAAACAAAATGTCAACAGTTACGCCAAGAAAGTTGTGACTGCCGAGTTCCAAATTCCCGTATTGCCTGATCGCAGCGCAGAAGATGTTAAACCCTTTAAAGTCTTCCCACGGAGTTTGGAATGGAACAACCGGCGTTTAACTGATAGCGACAGAGTGTAAGCAAATATTAAACCTTATCCATGAAATTGATACGTATTAAATCCTGTGAAATCAAAATTGCAGGAATATGATGTTCATTCGAATTGGCGTGGGAGAAGACACGTGTAACTTCGACGCAGATCTCAAGTGGCTTAGAAGTCTCCACACGAAGAAGACGTCACTACCATTCACCCTCGTGAAAGGAACAATTCACTTCCGCTCGAAGTACTTCGGGGATTTTGAACCGTTTGAGTACACAAAACGTAAGACAAGTACTTCAGAATTCAATCCACACTTTCAGTACAATTTCAGTAACGTACTAAAAATATCCTTCCAGATTTTCTTGTTGACATATCCGTCGAATCAGTTGAGAATTCGGTGCAAAGAGTTGTGGAATCCATCTTCACGAGAGAACAGCTCCGAAATACGCTTGTTGCGTCCACTAAATTCGCTTTGGAGATGACGCTGACTGTTGAACGAGTTTCTTTCTCCGAAGAAGAAGAGAGTTTGCTGTGTACCCAGGAAGTTAAAATGAAAAATGCGTTGATATCAACTCCACCGAAGTCTGACTTCCGCATTAAAGTGGGCAATGCAGAATTCTTCGTTCACTCCAAACAAATCAAAGCGTTCAGCTGTGTGTCAGAGACTTTGTCGAAATAAGGGGCGAAAAGCGACTGGTCGGATCTCTTGAGTCTAGATTCAATGCAAGCTCTCCTTCGATTCATCTACTATTTCGAAGTCAACACAATTTGCAACCATGAAGTCGCCTTTGACCTGATGAAATTCGGACACATGTATCAAGCTACAGCGCTATTCACAATTTCTCGAGAAAGGTTAATGACCTTCAGTGAGAACGAGTTCACGTTGGACGACTTATTCGACATTTACATGTTCGTTAGAATTCCCGATGAGTTCCAACAATTGAAACGACATTTCGGTCGTATGCTTTCTGAGTAAGAACAATTTAGCTTTCTTAGTATCGTCTGCGACTACAGTTGACTCTAAATACGTTTTACTATCACACAGAAATGCTGGTAACTATGATACTACGGAATTACAGCAACTTGCCAAACAGTACGGCGAATCTGGAGTCGACGCATTGGTGGAAATCCTCCAGCTTCTGGCTGAATTAAAGCCGCAAAACCCTTCAGCCCGTAAACGACGGCGGACATAGGCGCTCTACGTCACAAGATGCTCGTCCAAAGATTCTCGAGTAATAATTTTGAGTATCTTAAAAATGATTTGTAAGATGACAGGTACTAGAGTAGAAGTTGATGCGCTAACATGAAATAAAAGTGTTAATCATCTAAGCTAAAATTGCTATTTTTGTAGCTACTTTTGTTATATTTCGACTCCCTTTGAAGCTTTCATGTCTCCCTTCGTCTGGTGAAGTTTCCTAGCTTTTATACAAGTTATGCAGCGCCCTATCTTCAGTTGTTTCAACTCCCACGATTCATCTTTTGCTTCCGCTCCTCAAGCTGCCTCTCCAGTTTCGTCAAGCCTTTCTGATGGATACCTGCAGCAGCTACAGCTTTCCCACGACCACCCTACGAAGAAGGAATCGCTACCGGAAACTGCCAACAAACAAGTATTGGTAGTCGTCTTGTGCAGTGGTCCAGAGAAGAAAGAGTGAGGTTAGAATCGTGCACGCACTGTGGCTGATCAGCACTCAGCAGGGATGAATCTCAGTCCATCCTGGACATCCAGGTCGCCAACTACAAAATCGGGATCTGTTCAAGGAAAGGCTGGAGTCAAGCCCGGACCTCAGAGAGACGCCAACGATGCACATAGCTTTGCAATAGAAAATACAGGTTTGTATAACGATCTGAATCATCCCTTCAAAAATACAAAATGATTTAAACCAAATTCAACAAATCGGCATTGCATAAAAATGCACAGGCTAAAGACACCAATCTGCTCATTGCAAATGACTGGGTGTTTTATTATTAGAAACAAAAAACAAGTGTTAAGGGAGTTATAATTAGCAGCACGCTTATTTACTCCTTCTCACTCGCAGACAGGCTACGGAGCTTATGGAGGAAGTTATGTAGCTCCAGTTCACATTTCTTCGGTTGTTGCAGCTTCCACTCCAACAGTCGCTCCATCTTCAGTATCTTAAGCCACTTTCGTCTCAACTCCCACAATTACATCCTTCGCTGCGGCTCCTCAAGCAACGCAAACTGCCCGTGCAGTCGAGGCAAGCCCTTGGATTGCTCCCACCAGCAACTCCAGCCTTCTCATCACAACCAGTCATTGCTAACAAACGAGTGTCGAAAAGATGTCCACCCTGGAATTCCGGAATCCCAAATACAAAATCGAGGAGTTGATCAAGTCTGGATTCAAGGCAGGTCCTCACAGACAACAGAGAAGAGCCATTCCATGTCAACTGTACCACTCTGAGCAAAGTCATATTTGGAAATCGCTGTAAAAGCGTGTTTTTTGATTTTTAAGTTCTTCCTTCACCACCAATGTTATTGTTGACTAAAAATACAGTTAAATCCGATTTTTAAAAATTCGAAATTTCGAAATTTTGAAAACTTTGAAATTCTGCACCACACTTAGTTTTGAAAATACACGGGAACTTCTAATTTAACCTCGTCCTTAAATACTATTTTAAACATAATAGTGTCAATTTTTTTTTACTTTTTCAAAAAATTTGGAAATTTCCGAACAATCTTGAAACACCGATTTCGGACGGTCGCCGGTACCTGGGCCGCTTGAAACTTCGTACACATGCTTAGTGGACTTGTACGTCGCACTTGTGAAAATGGCAACCGGCCCAGTCACCGGCGACCTGGCGAAATTAACGTTTCAAAATTTCGTAAAAAACTATTTTTAGACCAAATTCAGGGTCGTGCTTGCCAGCTTGCACGCAAGGGAATTGAACGAGTGTGTGAGAAGGGGAGGTGAGAGGGGAAGGGGCACTTGGGTGTTGAGTTCGTGCGCCCCTTCTCTCTCTTACCACCACCACCACCGAGGGTACTTTTCCACTGGCGCCGGCAGCAATGAGTCCTGTCTGACTGGTACAGTTGACATGGAATGGCTCAGAAGCCAACCACCTCCGTCGACGCCCAAGTCGACAAACAGTCCTCCTTAGCCGGTCCTACTTTTTACCACCCAATTTGCATCTATTTGGCACCATCACCCACAAACCATCCACTTGGCACCCAAAAAGCGACTATCTACCACCCAACACCCAACAATCGTCGACTTGGCACCCAATTACCATCCATTTAGCACTCATCACCCATGAACTTATCGATTTAGCACCTACGGAGAAAAATAAAATATTTATTTACATTCAATTAATCTCAATTAATCTCAATTAATTTAATTATTCTCAATTAATTCATCTTAATTAATCTCAATTCGAATTCAAAGTGCAAAATTGCTCAGTACATCGTCACGTCTATTTAGTCACCGCAATCACTCATAATAAATAAACAATTCTTTATATTTGCGACTGTCAACCAATTTTATTTCGAATTCAAACTGCATGATTGCTCAGTTATTCCTCAGGTGAATGTAGTTGAAGTAAATGTATGTAATAATTAAGCAATTATTTCAAATTGAGATTACCTGCTCAATCATGGCTCATGTCAATTTAGTAGAATTAAACAGCTATAATATTACTACATTTCGTTCGTTGGATTACACCACATTAGGTCATTAGGTTAGTTTAAGAAATGCTTCAATTTTGTTTTTATATTCAGTTTTTGATTAAGCAGGTATAATATTAGTGCAATTCGTTCGTTGGGTTACACCTGGTTAGATTACATCAATACTTCGAATTTTACAGTAATTTGTCGGTTTACTACATAACTCTTTGGGTATTACATGTTTGAGCACGAATTAACCAAACCGTGTTTACGCAACACTTAGTGTTCGTTCCGTCATACTTCCTAAAATTGTTTGTAGCCCATCATTGGACACCTTTCCTTTTGGAGTTTGAAATATTGTTATTATGTGAGAACTCCTACTCCCTGGATTCAAAACCACAGTATAAGCACAAAGCTCGTACTTAATTTTTAATATTTTTTGAGTCTTTGGGATTGATGACTCACTAAAACTGTCCTCTGAGTTCCCCGAAATACAATATTTAAATATGTATGGTGGAACATCATCCTTAAACTTATAAAAGCACTTCGCTGGAGATTTACAACTGTCACACTTTCTGCTTGTTTTCTGATTAACAGCAAACATAAAGCTTAAACATGAACTAGCACAAAAATCGTCTACTGGATTAACATATTCAGAATTTGGAACCAAACATTGAGAATTTGTGCATGAATAAAATTTTTCAAGTTGAAACCAGCTTGCTACGACACTCAATCCGCGCTCCTGCTCAGACCTGAAAAGGTCCACAACACGTCGTTGTTGGTTTAAGAGTTTAGCTTTCTCTGTTTGTGATAAACTTTAAAAAACTGAAAAGTAACATAAAATGCCAGTATTGTTGTACAACGGATGTCCAACAGACCACACAAGATTTTAGTTTAATTTGAAACTATTCAAATATTATTGACCATACCATATGAAATTTGGGATTTTAAAGGCATTCAGCTTTTGTCTTACTCTCAAACAGTATGAGCCTTTTCACTGTACAATAGCTTGAACTGGTTCTTCTCTCCCAACCTATCTTATATATCAATTTCCACTGTTCCCCACTCAAGCTCGCATCCATTCTATCGTTTGATGTTGATTAAATTCTCATTTTAATTTTTATGTTAAGTCAAAGATCTTTGTGTCTTTAGGACTTGAATTGAATCAAGCATTTTTATTAGATTGATACCATAGAGGTTACGTTCCTGAAAATTTTCCGTACAAATCATAATACGGATTTCAAAATTAAATCTTCAAGCCAAGCTTCAGACTTCAAAATCTGAAAAATCCTTAAGGGTCCGGGAAATTAGCAACCGAAAAAGCATAACAACTTTCAAAGAGATCAGAAAAATGCTTTTATCATCCAACAAAAGGGCATTATAAACTAATCATGGATTTGGTAACAACGCTCCTGAGGCTCTGGGTAAGATTAACATGAATCTGCAAAAGTGGTCCGATGCAGAATCGCTTTATCTAGGTCTAAAGTCCTCCGGTTTGGCCTAAGGCTCATAAGTCGCCTGCAAAATTAAATCTAGCATGACAACGTTTTTCTCAGAGTTGATTTTATGCTTCTAAATCAAGCATGTCTGCAGCTACGGCTTAGCTGATGACCTCGTGCACTCGAGCAGAAGGTGCTGGTTAGTCTAAATAAAACCGTAAGAAGTTTGGTCCACTGGAACCTGTAGGAGCGTTGTTTTTCTTTCAGGAATTTGAGTTTAAGAAAATGAGAATTGCACACTAGTCGAGCAGTGTACACCTTCGGGAGGAAGTGGGGTCTAAGTACAATCGCTTTTCGCACAAAGTGTACTTCAACACATTGTGAATGATTGCCCAGGTGACCCACACTGCCGCCCAAAATATATGCTTTTATTTTCTAAAAAGCGTTGCCTGGACCCTTAACATCTTCATTCCGAGTATGTATGCAATTTTTCAATCCAATAGGTCAATCCAATCAAAATTATCGTATGTAGAATGAACAGACAGACAGATATCAATGCAATTTTATAAGGCTTGACTGGGCTTAAAAACATTCGAATGTAAAATTAATATTTTGAGTAATATAATTAATTTTGTGCTGTGCAAACTCGAAAATAAAGTTTTGCGTGGTTTTTAAAAATTCGACATTTTATTCACAGGGGATGTGGTTTCAGATTGGGTGGGTCTAGGAACAGATAATTTTTGCATATCTTCATCATTTATTTTGGGATAAAATAAATCACCAAGAAAAGTTTCACAAATGATCAAAAATTCGTACTTTTCACAAACATGAAAAACACTGTCATCTTGGTTTTTACGTCAGCCCAGTACCAAGTTTATGTTTCCCAACAATAACTCAAGAAATCTCACTTTACCCCAAAGAGCTTGGCGCGGGCTTCAAAGTTGAACAAACACACCAACACCCGGATTAGAAATTCCTCGTTTATTCCTAAAAAATGAATATTTCGTGTGTCAAAGTTTCGAACACCGTGTGCTCGTCGGAATTCTCTGCAGCTGTAGGAAGAAGAGTGGAAGCAGCGGCCACACTTTGCCAGGAGAAGATGTAAGTTTTATTTTATAATATGATTAAATTTATTTTGTGTTCATTGAACCCTTTTTTGTAGCAAATTAATTTACGTCAAGCGGAAGTCGCAGATGGGAATGGCGAAAATGTTCATATGGTCGCAGACGATTTTGCTAGAGGTCATCGTATTTGTATTGATTTATTTGAATAATTATTTCAATTACAACGCTACGTATTTTTTAAAAATAGATTTGACGATACCCGTCATTCCTGACATCCCTTCGGCCGTCCCTACAGCTTCATCAGCTTAATTTATGTGAAAAATAAATGAGGATGTGAAGAAATGAGGGGTGTATATCTTTCTTTATTTTTTTTGAAGTTTCCATGGGTGCTAAAACGATAAGTTCATGGGTGATGAGTGCTAAATGGATGGTAATTGGGTGCCAATTTGACGATTGTTGGGTGGTAGATAGTCGCTTTTTGGGTGCCAAGTGGATGGTTTGTGGGTGATGGTGCCAAATAGATGCAAATTGAGTGGTAAAAAGTAGACCCCTCCTTAGCCTCCGTCCCAAAGGTCAACCTGAATTACGAGACGGGTAGTCAGAAGCTGACTCACTTCCCTGTCGAGGTGGACCAGCCATACTCCCCCACGTCGCTCATACTAATCAAGTCGCCCCATTTCGTCTTCCAACCGACAGCCACCGTAAAGCGGGAAACCAACGTGAACCAAAACACCAACAAGTGCTTTAATATTAATTCCTACTCATCTTAACTTACGAGTGAGTATCTTTAGTGAAATGTATCCCCAGTCGAGAGAGTCGCAGGTAAGCCAGTTTATTCTTACGAAATTGCGGAGATACCCAAACATTAAAAACCAATATTATTGAAAGCAATTTATCTCATCCACAGCGCACAGCTCCCGAACAAAATGTCAACAATTACGCCAAGAAAGTTTTGACAGCGGAGTTTGGAATTCTCGTGTGGACTGATCGCAGCGTAGACGAAATGTAAAGGGGTGCCGCGGCAGCAAGCGGCGATCAACAGCCACCGACAATCCAGACACGTAAGTAAATATAAAACCTACTCATCCCCAATTGGGATGCATATTTGAATCCTCTTAAATTGAAATGAAGGGGGACGATGTTGATTGGACTTGGCGTTGGAGAAGACAAATGGAACTTCGACGCGGATCTCAAGTGGCTTGAAAGTCTCTTTACGAAGAAGACGTCATTGCCATTTACCCTCATGAAAGCAACAATTAACTTCCGCTCAAAGTACTTTGAGGATTGGGAACCGTTTGAATACTTGAAACATAAGACAATTACTCAAGAACTAAATCCACTGTTGCAGTACATTTGTAATTCGTATTAAAAATGCAGATTTTGTCGTTGAGAAATCAGTTCAATCATTTGAGACTTCTGCAGAGAGAGTTGTGGAATCCATCTTCACGGCTGATCAGCTCCAAAACACAGTCACCCAGTTCGGGAAAAATGAATTGTTTATTTCGAATGGGAAACTGACGTTGGAGATGAAGAGGAGAGTTTGTTGAGTGTCCAGGCTGTAGAAATGAACAATGCGTTGATCACAACTCCACAGAAGTCGGACATCCGCATCAGAGTGGGCAGTGGAGAATTCTTCGTTCATTTGAAGCAAATCAACGCGTTCAGCTGCGTGAAGGAGGCTTTGACGAAATACGTGACGAAAAGCGACTGGTCGAATCTCTTGAGTCATTCGATGACATTTCTCCTGCGATTGGTTTACTATTAACCAGATTTGTAACCAGAACTCGCCGAGTTAATGAAGCTCGGACACATGTATCAAGTTCCTGCGCTCTTCAAATTTTTTATTTAATTAGGTTAATGACCTTCAGTGAGGACGCTAACATGAAATAAAAGCGTTTATTAGATGAGCTAATGTTGCTGCTTCTTATTCTACGAGAGAATATCCGCGTAGATTATTGCAGATCCCTTCAGTGCTTTCAGGTCTCTCTTCGTCTGCGTCTCGTGAAGTTTCCCAGCTTCTATAAAAAAAGTTTTGCAGCTGTAGTTGTCAATTTTCGATTGTTTCAACTCCCACGATTTCACCTTCGCTTCCGCCCCTCAAGGTGCCTCTGAAGTTCCGTCAAGTCCGGTTGGATTGGTACCTTCAGCAGCTACAGATATATTACGACGGATAAATTTGTAGCTGCTGTAGCTGTAAAATAAAAATTGTGACGGAACAGCGGAGGTGAGTCACTGTTCATTCTGAACATTGAGATTCCCATCCCAGCTACAAAATCAAGGAGCTGATAAAGGCTGGATTTAAGCTATGTCAGGAAATTGTTCCGATTACTTTTCTAAACGGTTTTACATTTTAATTAATGAATTATTAATTGTCGCATTGTTATTTCTAATTGGTTTGTTGATTCTTCGCTCATAATCAATTGGCCCTTTGTGTCTTCCGCTAGTTCCACTCGACCACCACAAGCGGGACGAAGACATTAACCAACAACACAAGTGCGAAGTGTTGGCCTCCACTTTGTCGGCTTTTTCCTCCTTATCTTCTTGTAACGTTATCTTACGGCTTACGGAATGTAGAGGGAGTGAATTGAAATGCTTGCAATGATAAGCATTGCATAGGAAAGTTGGTAAGCGAAAAAAGAATTCGAAAGGATCACTTGGGGGGAAAATGGGATGAATTTCCTGATTGGTATCGATTTGTAGAAGGCTCAGGTATAAGATAAGATATGTGGCGACTGAGGGAAATCTTGGGAAGTATACGATATTGAGAATTCTGCAAACTAATGTTTTGTCCTAAAACGTTCCATTGTTTCTTATGTTCTCAGTAAGTTAAAGACCCAACTGTGACATTGATTTTTCGGAAAATGCATGATATTACATCAATTATATACCTTAGCAAAATAAAGTTGATTTTAGGATTGAAATCTCAGCATCAGGGAACGTACAATGTGACGTTGGAGGACAAAGCATCAATTAACAGAATCCTCAATATCGTATCCTTCCCAAGATTTCTTACAGTCACCACATATCATATCTTGTACCTATGCATTCTACCAATCGATAGCAATCAATAAACTCACCCCACGTTTCCCCCACGTATGCCTTTGGACCCTAGGAACATGGTTATAAACAAACATATAGAATAAAACAGACACAAAAAACAGAAACAAGCGGAAGAGTTAGGCTTTTGAAATTTTCAGCATTTAATGTGCGTGCCAAAAGGGTCTTATATACCGAGTTAGGAAGAAGAGGGTCAACCGGTAACCTAACTCCGTGACCACAACCCCTGACCTTAAAAAATTCAAATCGTTACATCTAAAGGCACCCTAACGCACATTGATGGAAAAAAGTGCTCAGTGAATTATAGGACTTTTTAGGCGATCCGACACATAGTCAGTTCCTTAAACAGTCAAAAAGTGAAACGGGAAGTTGAAGCTAGAAATATAACTAAGTAACTATGCAGAGTGAGTTGGGTTGAAAGAGTGGGAAAGTACCCATGCATGAACGTATCCATGTAATATGATTGTTAAGTAACAAAACTCGTAATGTTGTGAGTACAAGCTGAAGAGCTTCCACTATTGTTAGCAGTAGGATAATGGCCTACATATTTGGAGGGTTGTTTTTGTGTCGGGGAAGATTTTTGTTTTATTATGCTACTACGTGTGCCTTCAAAACCAACTACTCAACATTTTGTATCAAAGAATTTTATTCACAAGGTTTGGCCTTTTTAAGATTTACTTAACACAAAAACATGTTTTTCATTCATATTTAAGCTCATTGTACCTTATTGAAGTCGAAAATTTATTGTATGTTGGTGGAATTGTTTCGAGTTGTTATGTTTTGGGTAAAATCTAATCTCAAGAACTGGTTATTATGTGTAAAAGGCTTTTGTAATAACTTAACTTGTAACTTGTAACTTTTGTAATACAGAATAACAAGTCAAAAATTTATTAATATATTGCTGTTGTGGTTGGAGTTGCTGGGATTTTAGGGATATTTATTGCATGCAAGTCCCAGAGTGTCAACATTTTCGAAAGGGACACTGTAAGAATGTAGTCTTAAAATCGATGAGCTGGCTAAGTTTACCGTTTATTTGCCCTTTGGAAGTTAGTGAGAGATCTGCTGGAAGCTCGAATCACACATTTCTTACGATGGTTCGACTATACAAATTTAAATCTAAGTATTCTAAGAAGACTATTTGTCGCGTGACAAATCAGTCTAGAATAACATTTAATTTATACAAGCCTTTTGGCATGTCAGTTGAAGACACGGTGGAAGAAATTCAGAAAAAAAATTAAACGTGCAATAAAGGATATACGTCTTCAAAATCCACGCATTGACGGTGAGCAACATTCGGCAAGTTTTTTGAATTTACAACATTTTCTAGTTTATGGATATTTTTGAAATATCCATAAACTAAACACAATGATTTGATTTTATTACAATAACAGGTAACGACATTAAATTTGCTAAAGCAGTTGTTCACAACATGATGAGACTAGAGTTCTCCCGGTGGCACATGCCTTTCGAGACATTGATAAATATGGTAATTACTTTTTGTTGCAAATACATTTGGGAAGAGTTACTATCTTTAGTACTAGTAACAGTATATTTACGTATATTTTGGTTATTATCCGATAATGTTCTTCCAAATGAGGAACATATTCACCTACTGTTTCAAAATGAGGAGCTTGAAAATTTTGACAAGCATAATAAAATCAACGATAGCGTTGTGAATCATCTTTACACTGAAGGAAGCTACACGAAACTGTACATCATCGAGGAGTGTGCTCTGGTCGACGTCGCTGTTCACTAGAAAACTTCATCTGAGCAAATGTTTGCTGCTAGTTTGGTTGGTGCTAATAATGTCGAGAGAGTGTTCTGGGTCAAGAGGCATACATCTTCGAAGATAATCAACGACAACCTAAGAGACTGGAACCGCCTTGTTTTTTCAAATCACCCCAATCATCTACGAACGAAGCTATTCAGACATCTTGACTTGTGAATGAAATAACAGAGCAGCAAACTTCGTCAACAAATCGTCAGAAACAACCGCCAGAATTTTCGGAAAAAGGTGTGACAGTTTTTAATATAAGCGATGATTCAGGTTCAACTTCGTCGAAAAGAAGCACAGAAAATGAATCATCTCGACCTGCAACTCCACGAATTTCTCAGGAGAGAAAAGAACAAAAGAGACTGAATAAGGACAAGTTCATCAAACCTTGTCCAAAGTCCAGATCGTTAGGGTCTTCTGAGATGGGTGTGAGGGGTCTGAAAATGAGGATGGCCTCCACGAACAACAGCAATAATTCGAATGTTTCCCAAGTGTGTGAGTCTTCAAGCATAATATTCTTAAGATGTGTTTTCACCAATTTCACGCAAGATTCCCATAAGCCTCCTTGGGAGGGAGCACTGGGAAGATTGAACTTCCACGTGATTTGGTTCAAATCGAGGTCCTGGATTAGTGCACTGGTGAGTGATTGGGACGTAACTTGCCGTATATGGGCTCGATTAAGGTAAGTGTTGGCACTAATGAAGTTCGTGCCCTGATCACGGTGCATTTGAGGAACCCAAACTGTGTCAGGTGGATACCAGTTCCAAATGGATGGCACGAGTGGCCATACAAGTGAAGAGGGCGACACGGACCTAGTTTTTGCCTGATCGGCCGGTGAAGGACTTGAGTTCGTATGGTCCGAAGTAATCCAATCCTGTGTAATGGAACGGACGTGTTGCATTGACTCGGGCAGGGGAAAGTGGTCGCATTAATTTTTTGGTTGGTTTGGGTGAACCGAAAAAAATCAGACAATTGTTGGTGACAGATTTGACGATGTAATTTGCTTTTGTTGGCGGGTCAATCCGACCCGACGGAGGAAGAAGAGGAGCGGCGGAAGTGGGCCGCGACTGCGAGACTGTCTAACATTCAAAACATCTGTAAACAGCGCTATGTCGCATAAATTCAATTTCAACTAAAGACAAAGTGCTAAGCAGAAAATTAGAAATGAAAAAGTAAAACGACTAATTGAGGGGCAAAGACGAAGAGTCCAAAAACGACTAAGGACAAGACTGGCAAAACGAGAACGTAAAGAACAAAACCCAGAACAAGAAAATAATAGGCAGAATGACAAAGGGCAAAGTGAGAACATTGCTGGAATTTCTGCCAGTGTGGTTAATTAATTTGGAATATTGTATGTAAATTATTCGCTGTGGTGGTGATCTAAGTTACATGCGAATTATGACATACTGTTTGCCTCGATAACTACCATCCAAAGGAAATGCGGTTAGAGCTGGATAATCCACTTAAGGAAAAGACAAAGGGCAATTGAAAACAAATGCAGCAAATTAAATGTTTGTTAATGTGGTTAGTTAATTTAATGAATGTTTATAATTAATTCTTTAAGTGGTGCAGTCACAAGAAAAGGACGTGGTCAAGCAAAACAACAACTTACAAACGAAGATGTAATTCACCACAAGTCTATCAATTATCAACGGATGCGGTCAGGCAGCACGTGTATTCTCTAGAAACGAATGAAACGAAGCATACGATCATCGTATGAGTAACATTCTTACGAGAACTATGGTAAATCTCCTGACAAATAACAAATTGACGTTGGTTTTAAATGATAGAATGCAAGTTAATTAGACTTGTGGCTTTGCTGCTTGAAAACGCGCTTTTAAATGTTAATTGTGGTTTTGTTAATTAATTCAGGAGAATTAATATTGTTGTTGTGCCATGAAACTTACACTTAAATTTCTATAGGCGAGTTGTGGTCCAGAAGTTTATTTCGTAAGTGAGATTAATTCACGAGAATCTATAATTGTGTTGTGGTGAAGATTCTGTATTCGAGGAAAGGCAAGATGTGATTGCACTAATTGAATTGAATTGAATTTTCCAATGTTATGACAGTAACGTTTTATTGACGAGACTTTAAGCGGTGACAAAAGCTACAGAACGAAGTGTCTGTATTATCAGATACATTATTATCAGATACAATTTACTCCGGTAATGGTGATTGAAATTGGGGATAAATCAATTCTCCGCTTCGTCAGAGGAACTGTCAGTCCATGCATGTCGGGGCGAAGCTAACAAGATCTCCGGCAAGAAATTAGTCGGGAGACATTCTGGACATCTCCTTCGGGGAGTTACGGCTTCAATGAAAGAAACCGATGCCGGTGATCAAGAACGGCTTGTCCCTGGTGATGATACATCCAACTGGACAACTGATGACCCCGAACTGCTGAACAACGACACTCCTGAGCCTAAACCACATAAAACTTTGTTTATCATGATGTTCACGTTATCAAGATGATTTTAAGACAGTTCTAGCTCGCACCAGAACGAATAGCCCGAACAGAACTTATGTCTGAAGATGCAACAGTCGATGTTGACAAGGTAGACGAGTCAGACTCTACTGGTGAAGGGCTTCGTGAACCCGGAATTCGACGCCCGATGTTGACTGGACCTCCGATTTGCGGAATGAACGCTGCACTGGGCCCAGGAGGCAAAATCAGGCGACAAGTGTTCGTAGAAGCAAAATGTACGAAAGACACATGGCGAGCAAGGAACTCGAAACAAGCGAGGCGAGCATGGCGAAAATGAAACGCTAAGTCAAAATTTATTCGAAGAATGCCTAAATTTCATTATCTAAGCAAAAATGTTAACTGCCTTACCTGTTCATCAGATGACCGATTAACCAGACCATCGATCCGCGAAACGATGATACACCTTCGAATGATAAAGCCTTAGGTGTGTGTGAGATATCTAGTGTGATATCCAATTAAGTTCAGTAGAATATTGTGAGAGTATTAGGTGCGATTAAGTTAAAACAATAAGAGGTTTAAATGTTAAGAAGTTAATGTTTAATTTAAACTTTTATTAATGATAAGGGCAACCAACATCCGTTATAGATGTTTGTCGAGCTGTGGTAATCATAAGCGAGTAAAAAGGCTGAGGAAGAAAAACGGAGAGAGAGTGGGGCTCCAGAGGTGCAATTGTGAAAAATAAAGGGAGAATAACATTTCCATCACAATAGTCAACAAAATAAGTACTAATCATCCTAAAATCATTAATTCCGAAACACACTTTTACTCAACTCGGCTAAGAATCTTACAATATTTTATTAATTTTGTTCCATAAACAAATTAATCAAATTGGTACTGGTATTATTGAGAACATTTATGAAAGTCCTGAAACTGGATTCTCCAACAAAAACAAAATTATTGAAGTGTAAAATTGTAGATTCTAACATTAGAATGAAAGACGTAAAGAATTATATGCAAAATAAAAATACTATCAGCTACATAAACAAATTAAAAACAACTTTCCAAATTTTCGTCCGTTTTGACCAGCAACATCAGTTCGTTTCTCAATTCATGGAGTAGGTCTGTGATTGCACAGATGGCCACGATTCAATCCAATGTCAACTATGCTAGTAGTATGTCGTTCTATGACTCGGCGGTGATAGGACAGATGATTCGAATTTGAAATCAAAACGAGTTTGTTTTGTACCCCGTTACCGGTATATATCTGTTGTCCTCAGACTGCTAGTATTGTTGAAACTACATTATCCTATTAATTGTGACAAACATTAATTAGATTGTAAATGTGATTTCAAACTTCCAGGAATCTAATCATTCCAAGATCGGCTTTGCCTTATTCTAACATTAATACTTATTACATTAAATAATTTGCTTCTTTCGCACGGCTATGAGAAAGCTGCACCCCTGAATCCAATTTACAAACTTCCAATCGCTAATTGTGTCTTCGGTTCTGGAGAAGTTCAAATATCGAATTCAAATATAGATTGTAACTTCAAAGCTTTTAAATCATTTCATTTCCCTTTAAATCGTTAAAGGATCAATGTATTGTCAGTCATCCCTTTCCAATAATAATTTCGTCAAATCAACATATTATTAGCGTTGAAGTTCCGTTTGTTGACAGTTGTAGGTTAGGCGTTGGGGCTCTGTATGAAGAGCAATTCTAAAAGTTCACTGCTTGTACTGCGAGTGTACTTGGTGGTACAACCACCGAAATACAAAAGGTACAACTCATTTTAACCTTGTGTAGATTCTTTCCGTTTTATGACAAATGCATTTATAAAACAACGTGTTATCTTTTACTTTGCACCGCTAGATTCTTACGTGTCACATAGAAAATGGAACTTCTATCACCAGGCTGCCTAATAACGAGTTCGTTATAACTTATGCTCACTTGATCGTTCAAACCTGTGGTGGGAATAGTAGAGATATAAAACATATTGATTATGAGGCTATCGAAGTCAGTTTGGCGTGCAATTTCTCTGTAATCTCATCCATTCTTGCAAGTTGTAAAAACTGAACTTACAGCCGTCTGTGTTGTTTATTTCAAGCTAACCGTCAATTCTGTCACACTTTGCTTGAAAGCTGGACCTGCATGCTTAGCTGGCGCGTCGATGACCATGACAAATAGTTCCTTATAATTTCGTGAAGACTACTTAAGGAAAAAGGCTTTTACACTTCACAAATTAGATCCAAAATATTCCTTATTGATGTGAGTAAGCTGCGTTACCCCCCATGGAGAGTAACCTGGTACTTGTCGATGATTGTTTTGGATTATTCATGCATTGAAGATTACACTGCCAATGTCGCCTGTCTCTTGAGTTAACTAAATTTCTTCTGATTCTTGCCCACTGTGCTTCACAACAACAGACAATACGCCTCCCAACTTCGCAGATTCTTCGGAATGGATTCCAAAGGCTTTACAAAACTGAACTTACACTATTTCATGTCCAATATAAGTTGATGGCAGGTTGACATACGCGTAAATCGCATTCCTGGTAGGAATAAGATCCGAACTCAGCTTAACTATGTAGATGATTTGTACGATGCTAGAAACCAGCTGTTTCCATTCCATTCCATTTCCGACGTGAACTGACAGCGTTTTGCGGGAAGAATCCGTGCGGGAAGAATCCGTGAAATGTGCGGGATGCCACGCCATCCAACACAGTTTCCTTAAACCGTCTATAGCTAGACAAAAAATATCTATAATTTTATTACTTTTAGTCTTAGAACTAGAATGTTTGCTTATACCAAGCTCGTTGATGACGCTTTCAAAAGTTCTCTGGACAACCCCTTCTACATTGTCCCCTTCATGCTTGATATTCCGACAGATGCTCTCAGGCGTGTAAGTAAAAGCAGACATCGGTGGGAATGCTGCATCGATCAGGTACTACCTGCCACGCAGAAAATGAAGAATCCCAATCTCTCTGAAGGCTAATTTTACATCATCAAACTTCGATTTTTGCACCTTAATCACCCTTTGAAACAGAAGAGCCTCCCGAAATTAAATCCGATCGGGGAGGGTCAATGGAGAGTTGTACTCCGTTATCGCGCCCTTTTCTACAAGCAATCTCCAGTTTTGTTCTGAAACTGCTTTGCTAGGCCGCCGATCATCAATCTAGACCACAGATAAAAATTATTACTTCAGTATCAGAAAAATATGTATCAAATAATTTAAAGGCATTGCAATATCAAAAAGTCTTTCCTTCAAAAATGCAGCAAATTCTGGCGAAATGTCAACTCGAATTCAAGAATTCGCACAAGTTTGTAATCAAAAACGATTTCCCCCTAGTTCGGAATTTGAACCTTGGACCTAGCAGTAATGAATTGGTTAAAACTCTGGTGGATACCAATTCCCACACAAATGCATGTCAATACTAATTTCTTTAATCTCATTATACCAATGACTGTTCGTGCATATAATTTACTTACGTACGTACACTGTACAAGAGTTACAAGTTTAGATGAAAATGGGAAATGATTTGAATAGAGGATTTCGAGAGAAATACAACAGTCTTGCAAAGGCTTACGTACACAACGAGATTCCCTACAGGAACTTCATGCAAGTAAATTATGGTAGTAGCGGGTACCATAGTATTTGTAATATATTTCCTTTTTTTAGAACTATGAAATATCCGGTTCCAAAGACGAACATCCAGTAGTCACTCAGGCGGTGTCTCCATATGAAATTGTAAATGCTGTTGCAACGAACGGATGGTGGAAGACTCCGCAATGATAGGCCAATTAGTGATTGGATGCAAAGCGTTCAGAGCGCTCCTTTTGTTATCTCGGGTAGCGATATGCAGATTCCAAGGTAGAGACTAAATTAACAGCATGGTTATTGGTGTATAGGAAACCCCATACCCATTTGGAGTCTATCTGGCTTAAACCCTGATATATCAGAAGGAATGAAACAAGCGCATATTGCTGAACCCAACCATCAGTTTCTGAGGCAGTAATTCTGCATTATTGATACCAAGAACACACGTTCACCAGTGAAGTACCTTGTCCTAGGTCTTCTCCTATTAGAGCTTGCTTAAGTCACTCCGGACGCGTCGATTGCAGAGCTAGCGGATTCTGTTGCCTTGCTACCATTAGATATGGACGTTTACAGAATCAAGGTTTTCAATAAGACAGGTATTTGCGACTGAAATAGTTTTGATTGTTGAGATGAAAGTTCGCAATCTTTTTTTTCATATGAGACCTGATTTGATCAATGTGCTTTCAAGTTCGTACCCAGCCATGATCGGTGTGTGTGTTACTTATCAAATCTTGAATTCGGGCACCTCCTCCTCTTGCCACTTCAGTCAAGTTGTTCGCAAAAAACCACTTCCACTGGAGATGCTGTCGTTGTAAGATTTTTGAAAGATTTACCAAACTAAATGTGGTCAAAGGAATCGTTTTTAATTTCATACAAATTTGTTTACTGACTGTTCATTTTGAATATATTATACACGAGTAAACTTTAACATTTTTAATTCACTAACAAACTTTAAGGGATTTGGTTTGCGTTATGACAGCCAAGAGATGTCGTGGGCGGCGAGCCGTCAGGACAATATGTTTGCATCCGAGGTCACTATATGCTGCAACACATCCATTGTTGGGCAAAGTCCAATCCACAACGTTTGGCATTTTGGCAACGCAACGAGGTTTTGAACGCTACACAGAATTTTGGTAGAATTGCAATCTCAACCCAAAATGTTGGTTCACATTTAGACACAATAGGCAGTAAGCATAGAAGTACTTTCCCGTTTAAAAAGCCATTACCATGAGATTCTCCGTAAACCATTTGTATCTTGAGGGTATGATTTGGGACGTTTAATTTTGACAGCTTCCTAGCATACTTCAGCATCTGGGAACTCTAGGTGATAAATATCAGCTCTGTTTTTAATACTGAGACAAGCGTTTTTGTCAAAAGGTAAGAATGTGGGTCAACGAGCATTTTGGTGATGTAATTTCGTCGATTTTTATCTTGGTTTAGACCAAAGTAAATAGGCAGCTTAACCCCTGTAAAAACAGATATAAACTTACCAAATACACTGGCAATGTTGAGTATGACTTACCACTAATTATGTAAGGAGAATGATTGGTTTTCTGAATCCAGTGTAAAAGTGGTTGATTTTTCCATAGATCCCATGCAATAAATATGTTGCATAAGGCAATAGAAGAAAGCGTTAAGTTCAAAGAATCAGTTTTGCTATGGAAAAGATGGAGCGCCAAATTCTTATACTGTAAAGACATGTGGGACACATGGAGGAGGTACAAAGATATTATAATGATATGCGGTGTGAAATATTTGACGGCTTCTACGCTTACAATCATCGGTGACATTAACTGGCCAACAAAACGAACAGGTACTCTACAACTCTTACGCATGCAAACTGCTATTAAAATTGTGCTGCTTGTACAGGAATTCCACTTTGGGAGCAAATAAGGCAAGAAAACATTTCCTCCAGTACGGCCTACTACAGACAAAGCCCATTCTCTTTCTTTGCTTTATTTCTTTGCTAAAAACATAATGTCGAGATTCCCATGAACATTTACAAAGAAACCAATTTGGAACAACTGATATCCGAACAAGAGAGGGATAGTGATGTCGAGAACAACAGTATGAAAAAATTCTCACTATAACCCAGAGTTTTTAGAATACTTAATCAAGAATGGTATAAGGAGGTACAAGGAACGAATGCGAAGGTTTGGGAATAAAGACTAGATTATTAATCACCTATTTCGTTGAAATTTAATTATCAATATAACTAGATAATATTCATATTCAATTATTGGCCGTTTTACATTTTCATCTAGCGTACACGATTGACATCACTTGAAATAGCTATAAAACATATAAAAATAAATACAACTTTAAAATGCAAATTAAGGCTGTTAGGTTACATTATAATCATCCAAGCATTTATTCCACAATGATTTTCGTGTATTCTTTACAACCTAATTTCTTTACAAGGTTATTATTATAATTATTGTCATAGACCACCTGATAAGAGGTCAAGTAGGTGGAAAATCGGGGTTCCATTTGGTGGGTGCCAGTGTTGTTACTGTGATTTCCCACATGGGATTTCTAGGTGTGATTACGTGGGATCACAGTGTGATTTCTTCTTTGCCTGAAGTGTTATTTAGTGTGAAGTGTGATTTGTAAAAAACTAATAAAATATGGTCCACAGGACGCCTGAATGATTGATGAAGCTAGGACTACTATTAGCCAACGATTTCTAACACAAAAAAGGCTAAATAACAAACAATCAAGTCACAATACTTACTACTCGCATATTCAGGAGTACATAAGTACAAATGGGTCGGTGAAAGTTAGTAAATCTGATTCTAAATTTACATGTCATCGTTGAGGTCTGCGTCTGTATCGCTTTTATGCACACAAGTGACTTTTGCGGATTCACAGAAAATTCAATTAGTAGTCTATCGTTTAATCTTCTTTGAGTACAGAATACTTGAACATAAGAGATTTCTCCATTATATTATCAGCCATTGGCTGAAGCATTTTTAAGTATCACCAAAACAATACGAACGTGCGAACAGGCAAAACTAATCTAACAAGCTATTCAAACTGAACTAGCTGATCCAGTTTAGTAAACCTACAAAATTTTTTAGTTGAATCACGCTAAAGTCAGTTCATACTACATAAACGCTTACATTTTGCACGATAGAAAACCTTCAGAATTTTAAAATGTTGGCTCAAGTTAAATAAATTAAATCTAAAATCAAGTACAAGACAACAGCAGGTAATAATATTGTCAATAAAATTAACTAATCATTTGTGCAAACGAGCGTTTAATCTTGTTAATTTCAATAATTCTATATAAAGTACACGGTTCCTGATGAGTTCCAACAATTGAAACAGCATTTCTTACGTCTTCTTTCCGCGTAAGAACAATTGAGTATTTCTTGTATCAGCTTTCTCAATAAATACTTTCTGTCCAATAGAAATGCTGCTGACTATGATGCAGCTGAATTAAAGCAACTAGCTAAACGGAACGAAGATGGATCGGGTCTCGACGCACTCGTGGAAATCTTGCAGTTTGTAGCCGACGACGAAGACGAAGAAGACGACGAAGACGACGACCCTCCAACCAATTAACGACCGCTGACTTAAGCTTTCAAGTTCAAAAGATCTCCGTCCATACATTCTTCAGTATTAATTTTGAATTTCTTTATAAATGATTTATAACGTGAAATACAAGCATTTAATTCACGATAACACGACTGTTCAAATAAAATTATAATTTTTGAAGCTACTTATCCTAATATTCACGTACTTTGCAACAGACATCCCTTAAGAATCCCTGGCAAATTAAAAAATAATACTTGAATTCAGCAGATCAGCATCACATTTAAAATGCACAAGCTGACAAGACACGAGAATCGGAAAATTACTAATGAGTCGCACATGTGTGTCACGTAACGTAAGCTATAATTAGCTACGAGCGTATATAAATACAAAAGACTCATTGTCTTCTCTGTCAACTGAATAACTAACCACAGTTCTACAATTTTATTCCTCAAATTCTGACGCAGTGCTCACCGGTTTCAAGTGGATGTTTACAAAACTCGACCTACGCACAGAATTCGTAACGAATATTAGGAAACATTCTGCTCTAATTTTGTTCAAAGGTGGATTGAATCCTTCACAGTCTATCATAAGTGCTATTGCATCTGCCCCGGCAGTTAAGTCGAGTCCTCCTGTTTATCCAGGAGCCTTTGCAGCAGCTCCTCTGAATTTACCAGCATTTAACCAAGTCGATTTATTTTCGCATATAATTTTTTGCACTTTTACTCACTTCACTTGCTTTTAATTTTTTTCTCCTGTTCTTTTTCCAATCTTTATGTTTTTTAGAACATAAAAGCGGTGACTGCTACTTGACTATATTGGATTCAATATTTAGTATTCCAGGATAAAAATACAAATCTAACGATTTACTTCTATGAGTTAATTGCACGGAAAGAGTTAAACCCGACGCAATAAAAGTTTGCAATTGCAAATGGCTACATGCATACAAGTAAATTTAGCAGTATTTCTGTGTGCTTAATGCTGCTACAAAGCAACGGAATTAAAGGAACTCGCTGAACGAAAGGAAGACAGGTCGGGTCTCGACACGTTAGTGGAAATTCGGCAGTTTATGGCTGAGGAAGGACCTGACGAACTTTCCGGCCATAAGCAACCACGGATTTATTGATGTTCTCTATAAGTTAAGAAGAATTCCTTCCTAACATTCTCAAATATTAACTTGATCATGTAATTCACAACTGATCGAATTCATATTAGTATTAGGATTAGCGTTATCGCATTAGACAATACGCCAACAAGAAATAAATACGTTTAGTTAAGCTAAGTTATTTTTCTTTGTGTTTTTGTGAAACTTTGAATTATCATTGTTGTTCCACACTGATAAATGCATGTTGAAAATGACTACAAGTA
>JAQGAC010000364.1:0-26832 GCA_034696585.1 Isotomurus maculatus
TTCGTTCGTAATCGCGCGCACGACGAACAGACAGACATCAGAACAATCCTATAAGCCCAAATTGGCTGGGCTAAAAAATGCTCCTAAGCACCTGCATAAATACGACTGAACACCCCAAATACATTCCGAGGATTATGGTACTTATGAAGGAAGCATCATGAAGAGATGTTTGCTGTGTAACACAGATCTTCACGTAACAACGTGTAATTCAGTGTTTTTTCAGTTTATGAATACCCTTAATTTATCTACCTACCTTTAAGCCTACAGTAACTTCGATTTCCTTCTTTCCCTTTAACTTGTACTGTGTTCGATGCACAATGTTGGTGATTAAAGTTAACTGAGCTGTTACTGTGAGTAGGTTTGTAAGTTCTCAACCCAACACCAGTATTGATATTATTTTAATACTAAAGGCGAATGACAACAGCACTCTAATATAGCTGAGTTGCAAACAGAAACCAACTTCAGTTTCCACGAAAGACGAAACCACATTGCCGATAACGATTAGTCTAAGCAAGTTAATTCATTCCAGTCTAATTCGTAGTTCATCATCAACAGATAAGCTCGATTCTACTACAAAACCCAAAACCACATCAGAAGAAATAAGAACTGGATAGACACACATTCATTCTTCATTCGTCTTTAATCCGTATTCGGAGTTTCAGCTCTGGAAATGATTCATTCCTTCAATTATTGGAATAATATTTCCATCTTAATTTCATTCTTGTTGTTCGTTTCCTTCTTTCCGTACATTGTAATCGCATCACAACTCTACCCGTACGTTCTTCCAAAATGCTGTGAGCCTGATGGAATCGCGAAGGTGTTTGATGGACGACCCATTAGTTCTTGTGGAGTTGAAAGTTCAAAGGTCGTCTTTCTCCCCAAAGAACTTTTCCCTATGATGTCAGCCGACGTGGATGAAGTCGAAGTGGAGTGAGTTTCTCATTGTAAAAGACAACATTTTATAATTCACTCTGTAAGGTCATTTCCAGACTACAGAACTCTGCCGACGGACTTCAGTGTGATGATGGCCCAGAGAATTCAGACATACTCATCGACCTCACAAACCTCCAGGCTACGACTGTCACCATCGGGAGGAAGAAAGCTTTTAGTGACGTCGCATTTTCTGGTGACAACCTTTTGGCCAACAATGGAAAAATCTACAATCCTCGTCACTTCTGCATTGCCAGCAGGTTACAATCTTCAAACTGACCCCTTTTGAAAGTTAGTTCACAGTCACATCATTTTTCAGAGATACCAAACCGACCAGCCTGACCATCAGAACTTGCAAACAGGCGTGCAGCCCACAAAGCCCCTGCATACGACGTTGTTGCGGAGGTCACCAGAGTGTTCTCACCTCCACCCCAACTTCTGCCAACCAATCCTTCCTGAACTTGTGTTCTTCGCCAACCCTAAGGAGAAAATCCTGGAATCCCTGGACATCCACAGTCGTGAGAATTAACAATGAGACTCGATTCTACCAAACGAATTACGCTCCGGGAGTCGATGGACATTTGTTTCCACAAGGGAACTGCAGGCTACTCGGCTTCACAGAAACTCCGTAAGTTCCTAGGATTCTTTGAAGTATAAAAATGACATTAAAAAACAAAAAGCCTAGGTTGAAGCTGCTGGAGGACGGGCGTCTCCAAGTGACCCTGGAGAACAAGACGGAGGTGCTGGAAAACTTTTGCATCGACGGGAATAATGGATTAGCTGTTAGGAGCCCACCTGAGTCACTTGGGGAAAGTGGAGACAAATGTGAGGCTTCCGAAGAAAAGGAAATTGTGGTTGCCTACGTCTGTTTCCCGGAAGAACCACCTCCTCCCACCCCCACACCATCACCTGATGACAATGACACGATCAGCCTCCCAGCCTGCCCCTGCCTAACGTCTCAACCCAACCAACCTATTGAACTTCCCACAAGATTCCACTTAAATCGTACAGAAAGAGTTAGACATCCTCGGGTAAAACTCACACCCCAAAGAAACGGTGAAAGTCTGGAGTGTCCTTTTGGATATGAAGATTTCACTGTGGAGTACACAAACTTCTCAAAGCAGCTCGGGTTAATGGATGGGCTTCTTCTCCTCATGTTGAAATCCCATTCCTTTATCAATCAAAAGGAATTTTGCATTCGAAGGTAGCCACACAGACTTTGAGTACGTCCCACTGTATTTAAACACATTTATAAACTTGCAGTGTCTTCGACAACGCGTTGACCGTGAGGACGTGTAAAGAGGAGCGCCGTGTCGGATCGGATTGGTGGCACTATTTGTCGCTGATTGTGCAATTTGTAATGTTTTGTCTCATATTTCTCTCCACATTGTTTTACGTTATAATCGCTGTGGTATACATTCTGCGGAAAGACAAGGAGCTCATCCTCCGCTGTGGAACCGTCTGCTACTCCATCTCCATGGCCGTCTTCTACGTCCTTCTCATTTGCTACGTGACCTTCAGAGTTCTCATCGGAGGTCCGGATTCCTTGCCAGTCACGTTCTTCACTATCGGTTTCTTTTATATTATGTTTCACTTACAATATTACATTGGGAGTGGGGTCTCAATAATTTCGACCAAACCAAATTTGTTTTATGCACCACCATTTTTATCTTACAAAATTGCGACGTTGTTTTTTGCCAACTCCTTTTTGACGGATTTTACAGCGAAGTTTTGAAAAATTTCAGCTATTTTATACTTTTTGTATATTTTTTTCCCTCAAAAACTGATTTGCTTCATAACATGAAAGTTTATAGTAACTAAAATAGCATCAAATTAATTTTAAGAAAAAATTTCAAAATTTCTTTGAAAATTTGACCCTAAAAAGGGCTAAAATTATGGTATATTTAAGACCTCCTATATGGTCGATTTCAAAATTTTTTCTAAATTTTTAAATTAAAAACTTGTAGAAGATGTTATCAACGAATAGTTCGAACTTCGTAAGTTTGCAAAAAAATTTTACACAAGGTCAAAAATTGCGCGTGGTGTCAAAAAATGCGCGTGGTGTCAAAAAATGCCCTAATATCTTCGAAAAAATGGCTGGAACTTTTTTCAAAATAGGCGTTGGCAAAAAATGGATTTTTCAAGTCAAATGGTAGCCTATGATATGGCTTATGGTTTTTTTCGAAAAGCCGAAGCCCACTTCCAATGTAGTATTGTTAGATCCTCTCTTGTCTCTTTATCTAATTTCCTTTCCCTTGCAGATCTTTTAAGAGCCTTCACTAACCGTTACACGTTTGCGTGGATGTGCGCCTTATGCTTCGACTTCTGGCTCACCATTACGTAAAGCAGTTTCAGTCTGGTCCATCTCTGTGCGTACTGAGTCATTCGTTTTCTTCCCTCCAGGTTCCTTAGTCCTGGAAATAAAAGTGTGAAACTGCTTTGGGGTTACGTCGCGTTCACTCTTATAATCCCAGCTGTATTTTGTATAATTGGAGTCATCCGAAGTAGGCGTCTAATCGATCCTGAAGGTGTATCATCAATATTGTTGGACTACATGTTGCAGGGATTGGGATATGGCCTTCCAGGCATCAACTTTATTCTCTTTCTCGCAACTGCTGTGAAACTTTGGATTGCTCAACACTCCAGTGACTTCAATCAAAAGAAAAAATTGTGAGTGTTCCAAGCTTTTAACATTGAATTGATTCAATGCAAGTCGTCTAATATCCACGCATTACTAACTGCAGGTTCCTGTTCTACTCCAAACTGCTCCTTCTGGTGGTACTCGATTCTGTAATCGAGTTCCTGTTTCTCTCGGTTTTTGAACCACAAAATAGGAATTCCATTCATTTCGGGGTTTTTCTTCTTTGTTTGATGTTATTCCATCCGATTGTTTCCTTCTTTTTACTCGTATGGAATGAGGAGACGAAGAGATTCTTGGAGATAAATCAACCTCGAGTGAAAAGTAAAAAATAGTCACCCTCTTTTATCAGAACCATTGTTCATTGTTAATTTTATGTTTGGTTGCGCTGGATTTTCAGAAACGCTGGACTTTATTGCTGGGATTGAATATCCAGTCAGGAAGTGTTGGGAAATGCGCAGACACTGCAAGCGACGTCAGGAGGTGGGGACGATAGACGATGAGACATTGGCAACTTTCATCATCTCCGCCGACAGTCATGCGGAAACCAGTCAAGACTCCGGCATCGCGACGTAAATCTACAAGATTTTTATTCCGATTTAATGTAAAAACAATTATCAGCCAATCAGTTAATAGACTTTTGAGGTAAACGGTTATAAATAAACAGTCGCATTGATTAAGGACTAGATTTCTTATTTTCCTTGAAATTCATTCGCAATTATGCGAAGAATACTACTCCTCAAAATAGGTCTAAAACTAATGAACTTTGATTATCAACATCTGATATTTAAGTTTTCAGGACAAAACTTAGCAAAATTTTAAATCGAAAACCCTCTAATTAAATTCAGAGAATGATTAACTTTGATTAACATAAATAATAATATTTATTTGGGAAAAAATTCACCGCGACTGGCGACTGGTAACATCTAATGATTAGATTACAAGCGTAAATCTAGAACTCGGGGTTTATTTGCATAGCGTACTTTAGTTGAGTACATTTTTAAGAGCTATAAGGTACACAATAATAACAAGAAAACTAAAAATCAGCAAACAAAAATTTAGATAGAGGTTCGACCGCTAGAAGTAATCAAACAAGAATTTGTTAGATTTGTTTATTATAATTTTTTGGAGTTTAGGAAGTTTTCCTCTTTCATGAATAAATAAATATTCAGAATTGCATAAAGTCTAGCTCAATAATATTGTCATATTGCGAAGAGACTGAAATTTGTGCTGTTCACTAAAAAAATATTCTCTAGTGATCCTTCTTTACGTGTATTCACATGATGAATATTCCCAACTTAGCTGGAAGCTTTTATCTCTCTCTTAATTTGCTAATTAACAATTAATATGCATTGAATAAATATTTGTTGATTATTCCCCAATTGTCCGAAAAATTTCCTTAGACGAGTCAAGCTAATGTTTGAGGTGTGGAGATGAAATCGTAACGCGATTCTTTAATTAGTGAAGGACAATGACGCAACCACAACTTCCGCTAATTCTCAAGATTCGATTTGCACGTATCTCCAAGGTCTCTATTTGAATTACTTTCCTCATCCCGTCAATTCCGAAGTCTCCTTCATTCGTCCTGTTTTTCACTGTAATGAGGAGACGTTCCACATCCACCAAAATCAACCTGCATAATCTCTCGTTCTTTGAATTTGACATATTTTGGTATCTCCAGCCAAAAGGGAAATTTACACAGACTCATTTTGTGTACAATCTGTAAATTTTTCCCAGCAGACTTGACATCATCTAATACAAACACACGTTTTGCTTCCTCCACTCTGCCTGAACCAGAAATGATCGCTCTATTGGGCTCAGTCCAGAGCTCTCTTGCTCCCAACTTCCTCGTCGTCTTCGTCCTTTCGTTTGGAGTCCTCAACTCCAATTGTGTCCCAGTTCAAGAGCTACGACAGACTTCTAAGGGCTTTACCGGGGACAGGTGTTGCGACAGTCGGGATTGTCTCAGACCTTCAGTTTCCGATAGTTTCAACTTGCCCCCGAAGTTCTTCAGGATTCCAGGTCACAGTGGAAGTCTCCTTGTGGAACAGAAGGGTGTTCAGGTGTGTGAAGGAGAGTGGGAAGAAATACAGGCGAACCTGACTTCAGAATTCAAGTTCCGAGGGAGGTTCGACGCCTTCTACGGAAGGGATAAATTGTGGCACGACGACCGAAGCTACGGACGAAAGGACTGTTGTGTCTCCAAGTAAGCCAAGGTTTTTTTCAGTCAAAAAGAAGCCTGACATGTCTCACTAAACTAGGAACTAGGAGATCTTTGGATCTAACTTAAATTTCTATCCACAGAATTTCAGACTCAGCGTTGAGATTGAATTTCTGTGCTCGCAAATGTTCTAAATCGAATCCCTGCATTCGAAGATGCTGCAGATTCGAAAGAGCCTGGAACCTCACCAACCCACTCAGCCCTTCTTGCATCGAACTGGAAACAGATCAGTTTTGGAATCCACTCGGAGTCTCTTCTGAAAGCTCCTCGAATAGTCCATCCCACTTTCGAGTTCAACGAGAAGCAGACGAGACTGACTGCAACTTCTACTCGCTCATTCCTCACAAAACAAAACTCTTCAACCAACGACTGTAGGTTCTAGGATTTCCGATTATAGAAATAATTCTAGACACATTTTAAAATATCTCCTTCGGTTTCGAATCCAGGTGGATGGGTCCGTGTGGATGAAAGTTAGGAGACGCCATTGGGAGCCAATGGAACAAAAAGGGAGCAAATATTGCATTGAAAACGCAGTCTTATTTTCTTGGAACGTTAACACGAGCTTTTCGACAACCAATTTGGTCCTTTCCGACTCAAATGCTGTGGTTTTCAAATGCAGAAAGGTACAAACGGAAGTGAAGGATCCTGCGGAGTCTCCAGAAGGAATTGACGTTCGGCTGGTGGTTGCCGCATTTGGATTTCTCGTCTTCTCCTCCTTCGACGTGGTCACGTGTGTCGTGTACGTGGGACTGAAGGAGAAGGAGCCCGTCCACCGGTGGACAGTCGTCGCCCTCACCGCGTCGATGGCTGTGAACTTCGTGATGCTCGGAATCGCCAAACTTTCCTTCCTCATCTTCCCACAACGCCTTCCCTCCGACTACTTCACCCTCTGCACAGCAATCGGTACCTTCCACCTTCATCCACAGTGTGTCGTCGTCTCATGTCGAATTTCGAATCTCCAGGTATCATCGCAAACTATTCCTTCCTCACTTCCCTCGCATGGCTGTCCGTGGCAAATTTCGACATTTGGCTCAATTTCAGGTTACGAAAGCAGACAATCCTTTCTCAATTAAAACTTAAAACTTCTTCGTCATATTCGACCATTCAACGTTGCTCTTTTGTTCTTTAGATTTCTTCAAACCGGAAAACGCACCAGCCGACTTCTCTGGATTTACACAGCCGTCGCGTTCTTGTCTCCCGCAGCCAGTCACTTTAGATCTCATTTACAAGTACCCTCACAATTAAATCCTTACTTCCATTAACCATTTCCTTAACAAGCTTATCCGTGGATTCTTTAGAGACGACCTGGAGACGGACGTGATAAGCCCGCAGTATGGCCGCTACGTTTGTGGCGTGGAGCCGTGGTCAGCGCCCTGGCCCTTCATCTACGGCCCCATGGCCCTCGTCCTCCTCCTCAACCTCGTCTTCTACGTCTCAACCAGCGTCGCAATTCTTCAGGCGAAAAGCCAAGCGACGTTCGCCCGAAGTGGCAGCACACTAGCCGCCCACTCAACCAACGACGCGTAATTAATCTTCAATTCTAATTCGATGCATCGCGTGATCTCAAATTCTCCGTTGTTGTTGTTCAGTTTCTTCCTTTTCTTTCGCCTGCGTCTCGTGATGGAATCCCCTGGGTTTGAGAATGGACCTCCTGGCTCACAGGACTAGGACCCGATTCCCACCACACCCACCCGTCCTGGTACGTCGACATCCTCGACTTCATCGTCATCACTCACCCCGCTCTCACCTTCGTCGTCCTCGTCCTCAAGAAAGACGTGAAGAAGTCACTCTCCATCAGATATCCCTGCACAACCTTCTGCTGCTCCAAAATCTGCCCTAAATGCAATGTAAAAATAATCCGGGGATTCTGGGGAGGCCGAAGTTCCTCCTCCGAATCCAAAAGCAAAGAAACCGAAAAAGAGACAAATGTTTCAAACTGACTTGACTTTTATCTTGAGACTATATTCTAAGTGTAAGAATAATATTTCATGGACCCAAAGTAAAGTTATCAAAATATTTGGTTAACATGAGAATTAACTACTTCCGCAAATGGTATCACGCTAGGCCATAATCCCGAAGCCCAGGAAGTTATATCGAACTGCAGACAGGGGATGATCTCTTAAATTCGTCAATTACAATAATATGCCAATGCTTTTAGGCTTTTAGGCGTAATAATACTCGAAGGAAAAACTTGTTGTCATTAGAACATAATAAAAATGATTGGTCAAATAAGAAGGGACTTTGTATCACAAAGCTCATCAGATTCACAATTAAACCAGAAATCAATTATCTAGCTACTAATACTGATAACAAGCCACCAGGATTCATACTGGAATATGGTGAACCTCATAAATTGTAAAAATAATTAATTAAGGGCGATAATCAGTCCAAGTTGAAAGTCACAAGAATAACGAGCATAATACGAAATCTTCTTTGACAATCAAACTACAGGGCCATTACGTGAGTCGCTGTGTCACAATGAATCAAAAGCAGTTGACCAGTTTCAGTAAACTAAAATAAGAAACCAAGTAAAGAATCATTTACGCCCACGTGTTTTGGCCTCCTCTTCCTACTCTTGAGACCTGCAATTTCACCCCAGGTCTTTCTTTCTTGATTTCTGACATGAAAGCCCAAACGACCCACAAGATGTAAGAATGAATTAGAATCCCAAAAATGCTGCTTCCAATTGTAGCAGCGACGTTATGTCCTTCCGAAAAAATGGTCCATAAAGCTCCAAGCAAACCCAACACGAGGAAGATTGTCTGCAGGACAAGCCATATCATGCACATTGTTTGATTGCGCTGAAAAAAACTCAGATTTGTGACTAACGAGTACATTCGTTTTACAGCATAAATCATTCAAAAAATTAGCTTTAATCTTGCATTACCTTATTGGCACCACTCAAGAGCAAAGTAGACACAGGAATGAGCAATATTAAAACAACAATAATAACGACATCAACGATACTTGCAAAAATCACTGAGAATTTCAATTCACCCCAAATGTTGTTTACCACTGATACCTCTGGGCACTATTGGATGTTATGTACAGGGTGGGCCACCTCGATTACAACAAAATTCCTTAAACTCCAATGTTATTTGTTCTAATCGGAGTGGCCCAACCTGTACAAATCGACTTCATTCGTCTGCCCAAATCTTACCATAAATAGCAACTACTAACCTTTCCCAATTTGTTAAATATGCGCCATCAATTTCGATGACAGATGTCACCTCTGATCCACTTAAAGCGAGAATTCCAAACACGACACCGAGAATTCAGCACACCTGAAACTCCATCAGTCAAACAGAGTTGCAGGACGAAGCACTTCACACTGGAAGCTTGAGTCATAAGACTAACTTACCAAGTGCAAAATAGCGATGATCTTTGTTCCTGTCTGGAGCAACCCTCTGCAGCAAGGATTCATGTTGGACATCTTGATCTTTCTTGAACTTGGGCAACTTGCAAATCAGTAATCGAAAATTATTTACACAGTCGGAGATATCCAGACTTTCTGGATGAAAAGAAAGTGATTCCTTGTTTCTTTGTATTTTGTATGTACGCAGGCAGACCCGTGAAAGCTCGGTGAAGGATGAGTTTCGAAATGGAAGAGGAATCCACCTGGAAAACACTTTATTAGCACCTTGATTGAGTCAGAAATAAAATTTCATGAGAATGTACGAACTATAGAATCGGACTTCCTTAATACACGAACAATTTTGGTGAGCTGCATTTAGCATTACTTCAAAATAACCGTAGTTAGTGCTACCAAGTAACCACACAATTTGTGGAGTGAGCAGAAGTAATGCGTAGTCCAGCTACGAGTA
This sequence comes from Isotomurus maculatus, assembly GCA_034696585.1. Classification (NCBI taxonomy): domain Eukaryota; kingdom Metazoa; phylum Arthropoda; class Collembola; order Entomobryomorpha; family Isotomidae; genus Isotomurus; species Isotomurus maculatus. The sequence goes on from JAQGAC010000364.1 coordinate 9,614, forward strand.
AATGTACTACCTACCCCGATTAACAGACTGTTATAACTGTAATGCAAGCAATGCAAAACTGCAAATTAGACGCATTGTAGAGTGCAGCGACAGATTGACCATGAAACGAGAAACGAAAACTGGTGACTTCAAACATTCAATGCACATATCAACTAAAATTGTTTTGCTAAGTTGTCATTACGGAACGATGACGATATACAGAATGAAGAAGCCATTGAATTCAACAGATGAATGGAAAGGGACACTTTCTTCGTCGCACTGGATTTCGTTTGGTTTTGGAAATCGTCTATCCTGGAACTCCTGATGCTGAAGAGAAGTTCGATGAGCAGGCCGAGTGGGTGGATTGGTAAGTTCATTGAGGAAAGTTGGAAATCTAATTGACTATGGAGCAAGGTTTAATGATCACTTTCGCATTATAATACGCAATACAAATAATTTCACTTTATAAACTCAGCTTGTTATTTCACCGCAAAAACTATACGCTTATCTCTAAATTATGTATTAATAATAATGTCAGGATTTACAATAGCTTAGGTATTAGGGTAACTGGAGAACCAACTACTTCCTTAAATGGTTTTACACTATGCCTTTAGGTCGTAGTCCAGGAAGTTATATCAAACTGCGGGAGGACCTCTGATATCTGTCAATTGCAAAAATACGTCAAAGCTTATAAGTTTCAAACAAAAGTTAATTTAATCAGTCCTATCCGCAATCCAAATCTAAGCTCATTGTACTATTCCAAAGAAAAACATTTTGTAATTGGAACATAATAAAAATATTGGCACATTGCTTTTAATAACAAAAACTTAGTATCGCATAAAGCACATCAGAGTCACAACCAGAAATAAATTAGCTACCAATACTGATAACAAGCCCCCAGGATTAATACAAAAATATGGTGAACGTTATAAATTGTCAAAATAATAAATTAATTGTGAAAATCAGTCCAAGTAGAAAGTCACAAGAATTAAGAGTCACTCCTGAAGAAGAACAAAGCGTTGTTCGAAAGCTTGAGAAATAAAAATATATATGAACCCCTTGACACCGTGAAGTAAATTAAGAATCAAACTAAAAAGCTTAAAATTGCCAAACCAATACGTGAGTCACAATGTCACAATGCAATGCTTCAAAAGCAGTTGATCATTATCAGTAAAAGACTCATTTAAACCCGCATTTTGGGAACTCCATTAATTGCCACCTCAACTCCTTCTTGATTTCTGACATGAAAGCCCAAACAACCCACAAGAAGTAAAAATTAATTAAATTCCAAATAATGCTGCCTGTGATTATAGCAGCTTCTTCCTCTCCTTCAGAAAAAACAGCCAAGAAAGTTCCAAAAAAACTCAGCATGAGGATGATCGCGTGCACGATGAACCATATCAGGCACGATGGTCTATCTCGCTGAAAAAAATCAGATTTGTAACTACCACAATTTGGGATGATGGCACAAAGCATTCCAAAAAATTACTTCAATTGGTTTTAATCTTGCATTACCTTATTGGCCCCACGCAAGAGCAAAGTAGAAAAAAGAATGAGCAATATTCCATCAACGATAATAACGATGCCAATGATCCTTAGAAAGATTTTCAATTAACGTTGCATTATGTATATATCACTGAGCACTGTCGGATGTTATAAATAAATTGACTTTATTCGTCTACACAAAGCTTACCAAGGAAGGCATTTACTCCCCTTATCTCATGTGGCATATGGATTTGATCATTTTGGATGTTAGAAGTCTCACATACTCCTCCTAATTTCTGGTCCCTCGTGTGGCCTTGAAAATTTTCGATGGCAGAAGTTGCCAATAATCCAAAGCTTAAAGCGATCACTCCAGAAACGACAACGAGGATCGCGAACACCTGGAATACCGAATAAATAGTCAACCAAAGTTGCAGGACGATACACTTCACACTCCAGGCTTGGGTCATTTGACAAACTGACCAAGTGAAGAATAGCGATGATCTTTGTTCCTGTCTGGAGCGACGCTCCGCAGCAAGGATTCATTTTGGAAATCTTTAACTTTCTACAACTTCAGCAACTTGGAAATCGGTAATCGAAAATTATCCACACATTTAGAGATATTGAGATTTGTCGAATGGGGAAGGAAGTAATTCCGTGTGTCTTTGTATTTTGTGTGTACGCAGGGAGACCCGTGAAGATTTGGTGACCGATGAGTTTCGCAAGGGAAGAGGAATCCTGGAGTACTTGGACAAATCTTTATTAGCTCCTTGAACAGAGTCGGAAATGAAATGTCGTGATAATGGCTTCTACTCTTCGCTCCTATTAAAATTTTTAATCCTCCAAATCAGCACAAGCAGAACTGTGCTATTGAAAAATATGTAATACTTATTGAGTCACACAAAGACAGATAATGTGAGAAAACGACCTGCACTGCCCATTTACAGAAATAGTTGCTTGTGTGCAGGGGTAGTGTACGGTTATCCCGTACTGTTACGGAGAGTCCTGAGACTGGACTCTCAAAAGTCAGTCTTTTAGATCAGTCTTGATTTCCACGAAGACTTTTACTTGGAATTTCATATGAATGAAATAGAGTTTGCATCAATTTTTACATCATGTCACATCCAGTTCGCAATGTAGAATTAAAGTGAAACGAATGTGTGAGTATGGAAGAGAGCGGAGGAAGGCAAAAATCAGGCAGGGAGTGGGACTCGAACCCACGTCCTCTGATTTCCGGTCAGATGCTCTCCAACTGAGCTACCCCGGCCTATCCTCATCTCTCCTACTCACGTCGTTTGCCATGGTCAATATCCCAGCTGGAGAGGATAGCTCGCCCTACTCCAGATGCTTCCAGGATATCTACAGGCTACCATACTGCCCATGTCACACTCCCCCACCTAAGCTGGCTTTAGCACTTGCTGCCTTGCTTGTTGTTGTGTAGGAAGGGATAAAGCGAGCTAGTGTTTGGTAGCGTGGAGTTATATGGGAGGAGATAGGACTTTCCTAGTATAAGAACCAGCTTAGTGAGCGGCCTTCGGCTTTATTTGCTAAACACAACAGTTAGTGTTAGTAAGTAACCACACAATTCAAGGACTGAAAAGATGTAATTTATTTATTTAATTAAGTAAGTGTACGTACTACTATTGCAGTTGTCAGTAGTCAGTACTGATTCTTCGTGCGTCTATTTCGATGCAGTGGTACCTCATTTACAGCACTGTTTTGCATGCAAAAATTTAAGGCTCACAAAAAATTAAGTTCAGTGCGTAGTAACATTCATTGAGAATGTCTATTCTATTCTAGTCTACGAATCACTTTTTGTGTTATATGCAATAACCAGACTGGGTACACAAACATTTTCACATCGGAAGCTTGAGTCACCCGACCAAATTACTAAATGAAGAATAGCGATGATCTTTGTTCCGGTCTGGAGCGACGCTCCGCAGCAAGGATTCATTTTGGAAATCTTTAACTTTCTTGAACCTGGGAAACTTGGAAATCGGTAATCCATAATTATATACACAGTTGCGGGGATAATAATAAATGTTACAGGAGAAAGAAAGTGGTTCCTTGTGTCTTTGTTGTATTTTGTATGTATGCAGACAGACCTGTGAACGATTGGTGAACGAAGAGTTTCGGTAGGGAAAGAGGAATCCTGTAGTGCCTGGAGAACACTTTATTAGAGCTCGTTGAACGGAGTCAGGAATGAAATTTCGTGAGAATAACTTCTGCTCTGCCGTGTGATTCAAATTCTAATTCCTCCAATTCAGCACAAGCAGATCTAGAGAGCTACCTGTGCTATTGAAAAATATGCATTACGAATGGAGTGGAATTAAGTTAGCCAAAGTGAGGATACGACCTGCACTGCACATTTACAGGAAACAGTTGCTTGTGTGCTTTTATGGTTTCAGATCCGTTTTAATTAAGTCAAGAACCTTAACTTGGAGTTTCCAGTGAATATGATAGAGTTTGTCTCATGTAGGTATCTGGGTTTCATTCTGCATTATTTTACACCAAGTTTTCATTTCAGAAGTAAAAAAAATATGCTTGCGACTTATCCCTACGTACTTTAGAATATGACTTCGCTAGTACACGAACAATTTTGGTGAGCTGCATTCAGCTTTACTTCCTAAAAACCACAGTGATTTTTACCAAGTAACCACACAATTTATTGTATGGAGGCAAGGTTTCATGAACACGATCAACTTGTCATATGTAATAAGAATATACTCACTGTGCAGGCTCGCATTGTTATTTCACGGAAAAAACTTTATTCTTATCTTAAAATTAGTTACAGATGGCAATAATAGGGTTAACAACAGCACAGTTATTGGGGCAACTGGAGAATACTTCCGCAAATTGTATGACGCTAGGCCTTAATATCGAAGTCCAGGAAATTATGACAAACTGTTGATATGGGAAGACCTCTAAAATTCGACGATTGCAAAAATACATCCAAGCTTCTAGGCTTCAGACAAAAGTAGGACTAATCAGTCCTGCCTACATTTTAAATCTAAACTCATATTTATGTTCGAAGAAAAAACTTCAGTTCTGTGCTACTGTGTTCATTAGAACACAATAACATAATTAAAAAAGATGGACACATTTCTTTTAATGGAAAGAACGTCGTATCCCAGAAAGCGCGTCAGAGTCAAAACTTAAACCAGAAATAAAGTAACTACCAAAACTGATAACAAGTTAACAGGATTCATAGAGGAATATTTTGAGCGCAATAAATTGTCAAAGTAATAAATTGATGGAGATAATCAGTCTAAGTAGAAAGTCACAAGAATTACAGTAAGAAATCTTGGTTGAGAATCAAACTAAAGCTTAAAATTACAGGGCCAGTACGAGAGTCCCAGTTTACCAATGCCTCAAACAGTAGTTTGTCACTATCAGTAAAGGAAAATGAAATACCAAATCAAGAATCATTTACGCTAACGTCTTGGGACCTCCTGTTCCTTCTCTTGGGACCTGAAATTCCACCTCAACTCCTTCTTCCTTGATTTCTGACATGAAAGCCCAAACGACCCACAAGAAATAAGCATAAATTAGCTTCCCAAAGATGCCGCCGGCGGTTTGAAAAGCTTTTTCTCCTGAAAAAACGGCCGAGAGGGTTCTAACTAAACTCAACACGAGGAAGATCGCGTGCACGACGAACCATATCATGCATCTTGTTCGATTACGCTGAAAATATACAGATTGGTAAGTATCACGTTTTGGAATAGTATTAAACACTCCCAAAGCTAACTTCATTTGGCTTTAATCTTGGATTACCTTATTGGCCCCACTCAAGAGCAAAGCAGACAAAGCGATGAAGAATATTCCAACAGCGATACAGACGATCCAAATGATGCTTGCACCAACTCCTAAAATTTTCAAATAACCGTTGGGTTGTGTATCTTCCACTGTGCACTGTCGATGTTGATATAAATCAATTTTATTCTACTACACTAAGCTTACCAAAGGCAGCAACTGCTCCCCAGCTCTCATCTTTTGTATGGAAATGATCTTTTTGGCCGGCAGGAGTCGCGAATGCAAATGCTCCTGCAGTTAAAACGAAAAATCCAAACGTGACGACGACACCGAGAATAGAGAGCACCTGAAATACCATAAGTCAACCAAAGTTGCAGAATGAATTACTTCACATTTGAGGGTGAGTCGTTTGACCAACTTACCAATTGCAAAATGGCGATGATCTTTGTTCCTGTCTGGAGCGACCCTCCGCAGCAAGGATTCATGTTGGCAATCTTGAACTTTCTTGAACTGGGGCAGCTTGGAAATCGGTAATAGAAAACTATCTACGCAGTTGCGGAGAAATTAAGATTTGTCGAATGGGGAAGAAATTGGTTTCGTGTGTTTTTGTATTTTGTGTAGTTGCAGAGAAACTTGTGAAAGATTTGTCACAGATGCGTTTCGCAAGAAAAGAGGAATCCTAGAGTACCTGGAGAACACTTTATTCATTAGCTTCTTGAACCGAGTCAAAAATGGTGAGAATGGCTTCTACTCTACGTTCTGATTTAAATTCGAAATCCTCCAATGCAGCACAAGCAAATCTAGAGAACAAACTGTGCTATTGAAAAATATGCAATACGGATGGAGTGGAATAAATCTAGCCTAAGTATTACGTCAAGAACTTTAACTTGGAATTTCCACTGAACGTAATAGAGCTTGTCTCATGTTTACGGGTTTCATTTTTACATATTAAATTCAAATCAAGCTTGCAATGTAGAATTAAAGAAAATAATATGTGCTTGTGACTCATCAGTTAGAACTATAGAATAGGACTTCCCTAGTACACAAACCATTTTGGTCAGCTGCATTCAGCTTCACTTCCTGAAAACAAAAGTTAGTGTTCGTAAATTTTAGAGCTGGGCATTTGTGCGGTTCACTGGAAAAAATATTCTTGAGTTATCCTTCCTGTACATTCATCCACATAAATAATATTCCCAAGCTAATCTGGAATCTTTTATCTCTCTCTCAATTTGCTAATTAACAATTAGATGAGAGACAATATCAATGTAAGACAGTTCAGTGAACACTGCCCGTTTATTAGATGAGTAATTACAATTATGAGTGAGTGTGGTGGTGGTTGGTGATGATGATGAGGGAAGGAGCGAGCGGTTGCTAGGGAAACCGCGTATCTAGGTGCGTATCATACCGCGATATGTTAATTAGCGAAGGACAATGACGCAACCACAACTTCCGCTCATTCGGCATTCTCAAGATTCGATTCTTACGCATCTCCAAGGTCTCCATTTGATTTATTTTCCTCATCCCGTCGATTCCCAAGTATCCTTCATTCGACCTGTTTTCACTGTTATGAGGAGATGATCCAAATCCAGTCCACCTGCTCAATAACTCGTTCTTTGAATTGGACATATTTGAGTATCTCCAGCCAAAAGGAAAATTTACACAGGCTCATTTTGTGTACACAGTGTAAATTTCCCCCTGCAGACTTGACATCATCTAACACAAACACACATTTTGCTTCCTCCACTCTGCCTGAAACAGAAATGATCGCGCAGAGCTCGCTAGCTGCCAACTTCCTCGTCGTTTTCGTCTTTTTGTTTGGAGTCCTCAACTCCAACTGTGTCCCAGTTCAGGATCTACGACAAAGAAAGGTACAAACGGAAGTGAAGGATCCTGCGGAGTCGCCAGAAGGAATTGACGTTAGGCTGGTGGTTGCCGCATTTGGATTTCTCGTCTTCTCCTCCTTCGACGTGGTCACGTGTGTCGTGTACGTGGGACTGAAGGAGAAGGAGCCCGTCCACCGGTGGACAGTCGTCGCCCTCACCGCGTCGATGGCTGTGAACTTCGTGATGCTCGGAATCGCCAAACTTTCCTTCCTCATCTTCCCACAACGCCTTCCCTCCGACTACTTCACCCTCTGCACTGCAATCGGTAACACTTCCAACCCCATCCACAGTATGTCGACAAACCTCATGTCGAATTTCGAATCTCCAGGTATCGTCGCCAACTATTCGTTCCTCACTTCCCTCGCCTAGCTCTCCGTAGCAAATGTTACTATCGGAATTGATTAGAAAACCGGGCTACTTTACACGGATTTTCCGTTTTTTATACGGAGATTCCTGGGCCACCGTTGAAGGGTGGATGAAAATGATCATGGAAACCAAATTCTGCGTAGCAAACAAACAATTTTGCGTGCGGCAGATTTTAAGGGAAAATGGTTCATAGCGAAACCAAAAAAACTGAATGTCGTGAAATATTATAGAAGAGCAAAAATATATTCCGAGCGTCTCAAATGCATTCAGGGTGTCGCGTAAAAATGTCAGGGGGCCTCACGAAAAATCGGAGGGGCCTAAAAAATATTTTGTCCCAAAAATATTTGGGGTTTTTCATAGCATTTCTGGCGTTCTAAAAAATATCAGAGACGTCAAAAATTATTAAAACAATATTCGGGGTGACTAAAATATTGAGGGTGTCTCAAAAAATACTCATGGCGATTGAAAAAAATTCCAGGTATCTCAAAAAATACTCGTAGTGTTCTTAAAAAATTCTAAGTTTCTCAAACAAAAATCTCTTGTTCTCTAAAAATATTCTAAGGTGTTCTAAAATAACTCTGACTTTCTCAATAGAGATTTCTGGTGTCATTAATTTGAGTTATCCCATTAAAAACATCCGGTGTGCCATTTAATGATACTGAAACTATGGTAGCTCCGGTCAATCGCCAAGGTCAAACTAAGGGTCGTAAATCCTCAGCCCTCAAAGTCACTTCACAGCGTCAATTCAGGGTCGTAAATCCTAAATTCCCTGGCCTTCCGTGATGGTTGAGTACCCTAACAATTGACTAGCACCATATGAGTGCTTCTAGGTAGGAAGTCTAACGACGAGCTCTAACTGACTTCAAATCGTAAACCCCTGGACCTAGGCTTTTTTCGCCACGCTGTATAAGCAACGCCGGTACTTCTAATAAATGAGACAAAGTAACGTTAAGTTGCTTGTTTCGAAACTCCGTTTATTCTATTAACTGGTCTACGGTTCGAAATCACGTACGCACCCAAAACAATACATATCTCTCGTAACTCTAAACTCACACTAAATAAAATAATAAACTCTTATGACCGTTTGGCCTATCTCTCTACACTAACAAATGTGCGAATCACGCGCTAACCAATAACAAAGAAGTAACCGACAAATACACAAAACGTTCGCCGGCCACCCCGCCCATCACACGACGTATTATTACACACATACCATAAGGCTAGGCAGCTTCGCTTTCCTAGCCTTATTCAACATACAAACAAATACAAATACTCCAACCATATTTCCTAGCCTTAAACTCCATAAGACAACATACAAAATGTAATACAAACAAAAAATCTTCCTACTTAGTTACTAAGTAATTGTAACAGTTGAAATATTATCAAAAAATTTACTATAAAATTCACAAATATCCCATTAAATATAATAGCGTTATTTCATCTAAATTGATCAGTGCATACATGTTATAATTGATTTTAACAATAATAATTCTTTCCTACCCTCTAAGCATTGGAACGTATGGCAGAAGCCTAGGCTGTAAGGCTAGGCTCCCATGCTCCACACTGTGGCTTATGGGAAATCCTAGGCTGAAAGGCTAGGCTCCCTTGCTTCCCATACAACCTTCTATCTTTCAACCGTACTTGTAATTATTTAAACAATAAATTGCTACATCTAAATTCATATAATTCACTAACAATTACCAACAATCTTAAAGTAATTAATCTTGAATTAAAAGATATACAAATGCTTCAATACAATAATAATAATTTTGGACCTAGCCTTACGGGAAATCCTATGTATTGAGGGTAGGCTTCCTTGGCTCCTAAGCTCTCCATGCTGGTAAGGCTAGACTGCTGAATAAATCTAATTTTCTATATTTTCTTCGTTTCCTTTTTCATGTCGACGTCCCCACAGAAACATAAAACTAAATAAATATCCTTGAAGAAAACGGTATGGAATGTATTTAAATTGTTTAAAAAAGTAGCTTATCGTCATGATTTTTAAAGTTAAAACTGAACATAATCAGTCAATCAAATGGGATTTGATGGCTAAAAAATTACCAATATCTAAATTCAGCAAATCAGAAACACGTTAATCCTCGAAACATGAATAAATATTAATTCTGCTCATCCCCACTACACAATGTGGTTGATAAGGTGTGGAATTTACAGGCTGAAGAATACTTCTCACTAAATTAACCGTCTAGGGTCCACGGGTGTAAAATCGTAATATTAAAATCCAACATTAGTTTAACCTTCTTAAACCTTCTGCCACATCATCTGGAGTTGTTTTTGGGGGTGAATAATTTTTGACGTCTCTGATATTTTTTAGACCGCCAGAAATGCTATGAAAAACCCCAAATATTTTTGGGACAAAATATTTTTTAGGCCCCTCCGATTTTTCGTGAGGCCCCCTGACATTTTTACGCGACACCCTGAATGCATTTGAGACGCTCGGAATATATTTTTGCTCTTCTATAATATTTCACGACATTCAGTTTTTTTGGTTTCGCTATGAACCATTTTCCCTTAAAATCTGCCGGACGATACACCCTTATTGCGACAAGCAGCTCATGCATTATTTTCACGCAAATCCAGTGATTTTTTGGTAGCGCATGTAGACTGTAGGTATTAGCCCTTATTTGTGTGATTCCCCCTTAAAAATGCTTTTTCTTAGCAAATAACTGTTTCGGATTTTCGAGTGTACATGTGTGTTTTGCACGTAAAAACACCCTCTACTTTCAGCTCTAATTGCTCAGGTGGCCCAAATGACAACTCTCCAGAACCAACTGCAATCTTTCACACATGCGATTGTGAATCATATATTAAAAATCTGGAGAGTTGTCGTTTGGGCCACTCCAGATATACCGGTTCTAAGATGTAGCCCAAATCGACAGTAACAATTCCGGTTTCAACTTTTCGACATCTGGCTCACTTTCAGGTTACATAAGCAGCGAATCTTTTCTCAACTAAAACTTCCCCGTCACATTCAACGCTGCTCTTTTGTCCTTTAGTTTTCTTCAAACCGGAAAACGCACCAGCCAACTTCTCTGGATTTACACAGCCGTCGCGTTCTTGTCTCCCGCAGTCATCGTCGGGACTGGAGTCACACTGGATCTCATTTACAAGTAGATTTCACACACAATAACCATATTCTCAACAAGCTTATCCGTGGATTCTTTAGAGACGACCTGGAGACGGACGTGATCAGCCCGCAGTACGGCCGCTACGTGTGTGGCGTGGAGCCGTGGTCAGCGCCCTGGCCCTTCATCTACGGCCCCATGGCCCTCGTCCTCCTCCTCAACCTCGTCTTGTACATTTCTACTGGCGCTGCCATTCTTCATGCGAAAAGCCAGGTGACGTTCGCCCGAAGTAGCAGCACACTAGCCGCCCACTCAACGAACGACGCGTAACCTATCTTCTATTTCAATTCAGTTTGGATAAATCGTTAAACCACTTCAATTCCTTCGTTGTTTCAGTTTCTTCCTTTTCTTTCGCCTGCTTCTCGTGATGGGAATTCCCTGGGTTTGTGAATGGACCTCCTGGCTCACAGGACCCGATTCCCGCGACACCCACCCGCCCTGGTACGTCGACATCCTCGACCTCATCGTCATCACTCAACCCGCACTCACCTTCGTGGTCCTCGTCCTCAAGAAAGACGTGAAGAAGTCCCTCTCCTCCAGATATCCCTGCATAACCTTCTGCTGCTCCAAAATCTGCCTGAAAGGCAGTGTAAAAATAATCCGGGGAATCTGGGGAGGAGGAAGTTCCTCCTCCGAATCCAAAAGCAAAGGAACCGAAAAAGAGACAAATGTTTCAAACTGACTTGACTTATATATTGAGACTATATACATTAAAGAATAATAATTTATGTTCCCAAAGTATTAAGACGTAAAGTCAAAAGAGTTTCTGTCGCATTTTGTAATTGATTTTGCACACACAAGTTAACTAATTAAGAACAAAACGAGAATCTCCGTGGAAAGCGTTACGATCTCGAGGAAAAAGATTTCATTCAATTTTAATCAATTTGAATCAAAGAAAGAAGGTGAATGGAATTATCTCGTTCATGTACAGCAAGATGATAAAATGAATGGTTGAACGAAACTCTTCGTTCTTGAACAAAATCGAACAACTTTATTCCGATTTGATTTATATAAATATATAACATGGTTATTAAAACATTTGGGTAACATGAGAATCATCTTTCGCAAATAAATGGTATCACGCTAAGTCTTAACTTCGAAGTCCATGAAGTTCATGCGAAGCTGCAGATGCGGGGAATCCTGCACAATATCAGCATTACTCTAGTAGCTCTAACACATTTTAAGTTTGTAAATTACTAAACTACGTCAAAGCTTCTAGGTTTCAGAAAAATATAGTTTTAATCAGTCCTATCTGCATTCAAATCTAAACACATTCTAATAATTGTTGTCATTTGAACATAATAATAATGTTGGTTCACCTCACTTAATGAAAGGCACCTTGCATCGCATACAGCACGTCAGAGTAATAACTAAACCGAGACATAAATTAACTATATTAATGCTGCTACAGTTTGACACAGTACAGACTACATGCGTAAATAATATGTGAACCTCATAAATTGTCAAAATAATAAATTAATGGTGATAATCAGTCCAACTAGGAAGTCCCGTAAATTACGAGTACGTACGAAATCTCATTTGAGAATCAAACTAACGTTTAAAATTACAGCGCCAGTACGAGAGTCCCAATTTCACAATACCTCAAAAAGCAGTTGATCAGTGTCAATAAACGAAAATTAAATATCAAGTCAAGAATAATTTATGCCTCTGTCTTCGGGCCTCCAAAACATGCCCACTCAAGTTCTTCCTGAATTTCTGACATGAAAGCGTAAACGACCCACAAGCAGTAAGAGATAATTAGATCCGAAATAATGCTGCCTCCGATATTAGCAGCTTCTTTATTTGCAAAAATGCTCCAGAGGGTTCCAGCTAAACTCAACACAAGCAAGATTGTGTGCACGACGAACCATGTCATGCATATCACTCGATTACGCTGAAAAAAATCAGATTTGTAAGTACTTCAATTTCATAGTATGGAACATTCCAGAAAATTATTCAATTGGTTTTAATCTTGCGTTACCTTACTGGCCCCACGCAACAGCAAAGTAGACAAAACAATAAACAATACTCCGACAAGGATAATGACGGAGCCAACGACGATCAAAGAAGGCCCTAAGAGTTTCAATTGACCCCATATGTTAAGTTATGTATATACCACTGAGCACTATCGGATGTTACACATAAATCGATTTTATTTGTATATACAAAGCTTACCAGCGCCAGCAACAAGGTGTCCAAAGCAAACAATCCACTTACGGACCTTATTATTTTGGATGTTAGAAGTCTCCCATACTCCTCCCAATTTCTCGTACAACGTATTGACCTGAATATTTTGGATGGCAGAATTCTCTAATAATCCTCGCAATTCCTCGTCCGTCGTATTGACCTGAATCCTTTGGATGGCAGAATTCTCGAATAATCCTCCAGATTTCTCGTACAACGTATTGACCTGAATATTTTGGATGGCAGAATTCTCGAATAATCCTCCAAATTTCTCGTACAACGTATTGACCTGAATATTTTGGATGGCAGAATTCTCGAATAATCCTCCCAATTTCTCGTACAACGTATTGACCTGAATATTTTTGACGGCAGAATTCTCTAATAATCCTTCCAATTTCTCGTCCGTCGTATTGGCCTGAATATTTTTGACGGCAGAATTCTCTAATAATCCTCCTGTTAAGATGATAACTCCAAAAACGAAACCGAGAATCGCCCACACCTGAAATACCATCAGTCAACCAAAGTTTTAGGACGGATCACTTCACACTTGAGTTCCTTGACTAATTTACCATGTGCAGAATAGCGATGATCTGTGTTCCTTGCTGGAGCGACCCTTTACTGCAAGGATTCATGTTGGAAACCTTGAACTTTCTTGAACGGAGGCAACTAGGAAATCGGTACTCGAATCTTATCTACACAGTTGCACAAATATTAAGAAATGCTTCAGGGTGAAGGAAGTCATTCCGTGTGTCTTTGTATTTTGTATGGATGCAGAGAAACTTGTGAAAGATTTGTCAAAGATGCGTTTTACAAGGGAAGAGGAATCCTGGAGAACTAGGATAAATCTTTATTAGCTCCTTGAACCGAGTCAGAAATGAAATGTCGTGAGAATGGCTTCTACTCTTCGCTCTTGTTTAAAGTATTAATCCTCCAAATCAACACAAGCAGAATTGTGCTATTGAAAAATTTGTAATACGTATCGAGTCACATGAAGACAGACCAGTGAGAAACCTACCTGCACTGTGCATTTACAGAAATAGTTGTTTGTGTTCAGGGGTAGTTTTAGATCATCCTCGATTTCCACGAAGACTTTTACTTGGAAATTAGTATGAATGAAATAGAGCTTATATCACGTATATGGGTTTTATATTTACATTATGCCACATCAAATTTAGAATGTAGAATTAAAGAAATATCATTGTGACTCGTGAGCACGAGTTGTGGGATAGGACCTTTTTAGTATAGGAACCAGTTTAGTGAGCGGCCTTCGCCTTTATTTACTAAACACAACAGTTAGTGTTAGTAAACAACCACACAATTGAAGGACTAAAATGATGCAATTAGTCCTTAAATTATTAACTGTACGTAGTACTATTGCATTGGTCAGTACTCAGTACTGATTCTTTGTCATTTTATTTCGATAAAGTGGTACCTATTTACAGCACTGTTGTCACTGTTATGGATGCAAAGCAAAACTGCAAATTACAAATACACTAATTGTATATTCTAACTTTGTTTTTCACCGTAAAAACTTTATTCTTATCTATAAATTATTTATTAATAATAATAATGACAGGGTTAACAGGAGCTATTAATACCCTAATACCTATTAACAACAGTTAATAGGGATTATTTAGGGTAACGGGAGAAGAAACTTCTACTGCAAATAATCTCACACTAGGCCATAATAATCTCGACGTACAGGAATTAATGTCAAACTGCTGATAGGGAAAGAACCCTAAATTTCGTCAACTACTAAAATACGTCAAAATAAACAAATGTAGTATAAATCTAACCTATCTGCATTTTAAATCTAAACTCATACTAATATTCGATGGAAACACTTGTCGTCAGAACCCAATCACATATTTAAAAAACAATTTAATGGAAAGAACAATCTATCGCACAAAGTACATCAGAGTCACAACAATAAACATTAATAATAAAACTACCAATACTGACAACAACCCACCAGGATTCATATTCTGGTGGGTATTCATAATTTGGCGAACCTCATAAGTTGTAAAAATATTAAGTCAAGGGTGAACATCAGTCCAAGTAGAAAGTCATAAGATTGATTGATTGATTGATTGAATTACGAGTACAGTACGCAATCTCATTTTACAATCAAACTAAGCTTAAAATTGCAGGGCCGGTACGTGAGTCACAATGCCTCAACAAGTAGTTTGTCAGTATCAGTAAATGAAAATTAGATACCAAGTCAAGCAATATTTACACACGCATCTTGGGATCTCCTTCTCCTTTTCTTTGGACCTTAAATTTCCCCTCAACTCCATCCCTGATTTCCGAAATGAAAGCCCAAACGACCCACAAGCAGTAAGAATCAATTAGAATCCCAAGAATGCTGCGTCCGATTATAGCAATGTCGTTATGTCCTTCTGAAAAAATGATCCAGAAGGTTCCAACTAAATACATCACGAGGAAGATCGTTTGCAGGACGAACCATATCATGCACATTGTTTGATTACGCTGAAAAAAATCAGATTTGTGACTTTCGAGTACCTAAATTTTACAGCATAAAACATTCCAAAGATTGACTTCAATTGGTTTTACTCTTGCATTACCTTAATGGCCCCACTCAAGAGCAAAGCAGACGAAATAATGAACAATGATCCAACAACGATAAGGAAGACGCCCACGATGCTAACAATAGTCGCTGAGATTTTCAATTCACCCCAAATGTTTCATTTTTATACCACTGAGCACTATTGCATGTTATGTATAAATCGACTTTATTCGTCAGTACAAAGCTTACCAGCCATAAGAACTAAAAATGCGGCGAACGTCTGACGGGCCTGGTCATTTTGGGTGGCAGAAGCTAACAATCGTACTGCACTTAAAGCAAGAATTCCAAACACGACACCGAGAATTGAGAACACCTGAAATTCCATAAGTCAAACAGAGTTACACGTAGAAACACTTCACACTTGAGGCTTGAGTCATTTGACCAACATACCAAATGCAAAATGGCGATGATCTTTGTCCCTGTCTGGAGCGACTCCCCGCAACAAGGATTCATGTTGGATATCTTGAACATTCTAGAACTTGAGCAACCAAGAAATCGGCTATCGAAAATTATCTACAAAGTTGCAGAGATATTAGGAAATGCTACAGGGTGAAGAAAGTTATCCTTGTGTCTTCATATTTTGTATCGATGCAGAGAGACGTCTAAACGATTAGCGAAAGATGAGTTTCGCAAGGGAAGGGGAATCCTTTAGTACCTGGAAAACACTATTAGCTCCTTGAGCCGAGTCAGAAATGTCGACTCTTCGTTCTTTTTCAAATTGTAAGTCCCCCAAGTTCAGCAACAGCAGATCTAACACACACACACGCACAACCTGAGCTATTGAAAAATATTAAGTACGAATGGATCGACAAAGGTAGTCAGTACGACCTGCAAGCTACACTTATGCAATAGTTGCCAGTGTGCATGTATTGCATTCGATGAGTTAAAATTACTTCAAGAGCTTTTACTTGATATTTCAAATGAACGAAATAGAGCTTGTCTCAGGCATCTGAGTTTCATTTTTACATTGTTTAACATCAAGTTTACATTCTTGAGTTTAAGAAAATATACTTATGACTCACGAATCCAAACTATAGGGCTTTCCAAGTAAAAGAACCAGTTTGGTTAGCTGCTTTCAGACTTCCTTTGCTAAATTCAACCGTAAGCGTTAATAAGTAGCCACACAATTAATGGATTGAAAAGAAGTAATGCTTGGCCCAGAACATAGAAAGTGTACTCACTAATACTTCAGGCTGTACTCCGTACGGATTCTTCGTCTTTAATTTCGATGCAGCGTAACAGGATTTGTAGAACTGTGATCAATGTTATGCAAAGCGAAACTGCAAATTAGACGGAGATGTGCAGAGGCAGATTGACAATGAAACGATGAAACGAAAACGTTTATTACTTCTAGTATGGTTACATGAAAAGTATAAACTCACGTTTACTAACATTAATAAATTCAAATATTTATTGCACAAATAAACAAAAATTGTTATGCTAAGTACAGCACAATTATGAAAAGGCAGAATGAAGAAGAATTTGAATTCTTCAGATGAATGAAATGTGAAACCTTCGTCTTTGCACTGGACTTCGTTGCGTGTTGCAAATAGTCCATTTTCGAACTCCTGATGCTGAAGAGAAGTTCAAGGCGCAGGCCGAGTGGGTTGATTGGTAAGTTCATTGAGGAATGTTGGGATCTAATTAATTATGGAGACATTGTTTCACGGACACGGTCGCATCCTTATATGTAATAAAACCTACACCAAGCAGATTCTCGAAGCCCAGGGAATTTAGATGACACGTAACGTAGGATAATACAGCTTTTAGTAACAAATATCACAAAATTTCTCAAATTTCCTGAGGGATTAACGTTTTCAGAGGGTTTCAACAGAGTTTACC
>JAQGAC010000365.1:0-26812 GCA_034696585.1 Isotomurus maculatus
AATCGAGGAATTAAAATAAGACACACATAAGAGAAAGAGACACAGAATGAAAGGTGAACGCAGAAGAAGCTACCGAGAAGCCCTACTCACAGTTGAGAGTTGACAGTAGTCACCGTTCTGAGTAATGCTATACTACCAGAGCAGAGCTGCGATTAGTCGTATACAAAGTTCTTGAAGGATGAGAATACCTATGGAATGTCCAAGGAATACAGATTCTGCTTGACCGTGTCTTTTAGCCTGAATTCAAACTACGACCTTATGGAAGGTCTAAGAAGTAGTACTTTTATAAGAATAAGGTAAGAAACAATGAACAAAAGATGAGTCACGAGTTGACTGCACACACACAAGAATCTTCTTAATTGCTAAATCCACAAAGATCAGGGAGCTTTGGAAAGAGAAAAGAAGAGAGCAATCGAAAGTTGATCGAAAGCTGGGGCTCTTGTCTTGTGGAGAAAGTTGAGAGAGAAAGTTCCAAGTCTCTTAATTATGTCACTTTAACATGCCAACAACTCTTCTCCCCTTGTTTATAATCATCTTCTAAAAGGTGACTAGCTCTCTCGCTCTCTTTGAAGAAGCAGCTTCTGTCACTTTTTCCCAATTAGTATTTCTGATGAACACAATCTCTCTCTTTGGAGTCAATTTGGGACGTGTTCGTTGGTGTTCAAATCTGTCGTCATCATCACCATACCTCGTTCTTCTTGATTGTCCTGAGTGCCTACTCAGTATCGGAAGAGAGATTTGATTAGTCGCAAGACTTTTGAATTCATCTAGACCAGCTAAATGTTCTCAAAGGATTTGAAAAGGGAGTAATAACATTACTTGATGACAATCAAAAGCTTCACAGATGCAAATATACTCTTTCCGGGTGCTGACTAAGCTGTCATCTCATTAAGGAATTCTCTTCAATTTACAGCCATGCAGATTCGTTCGCAAATCACTCTTTGCCTCTCGATCGAGGAAATCAATAGTGAATTCACATACAGACGAAAGAATAGGAACGCATAAGGAGTCTCACCAAGTGGGTTCTATTATTCGAAGCTGAACGAGTCCTTGAAAGTTATTTTTTAATAGGAAAGAACGAATTTTACTTCATTTGTGTCACGTTCGTTTTCTCTGTGTAGTTATTTTTTAGAGAGAAAGTTCTAAGAATGACGACAGTCTTGGATTAGTGTGGAGTTTTAGGTTTGTAACATGGCATGCACAAGAGTCTTAAGGGTTGTCAGGAAGATCTCCTGTGGGTGGGTGGATGGATCTATATGAGGAGTGAAAGTGTTTCTGTTGTGGGTTTTTCCACGAACTTTTATATTTTATATATTATACTACGACATTTTACAGTCTTTTTATTTCCCACTTCAAAATCGTATTCTGTTTTAGTTTTAACACGAAAAAATGAGTAAATTCAATTTCCCTGTGTTCTTTTGAGACGAAGGGAGTGTGCAAAGTGGAAGGAAAGAGTTCTGAGGCGCTAGCATTGGATGAAACTCTCTCAACGGACGAGACTTCACAGGATAAAACCACTACTTCAATTTTGGTAAATGGGGATGAGGGAAAACAATTTCTTCTTGAGTATTTTCTAAACTACAAAGCCAACTACCAAAGCCTCTCTCTTTGTTTCAATTCACGTTTATGTGTGTGTGTGTGTGCGCGTGTGGATTACGTACGCACATTTTCTAGACTACACACAGTTGACAGGAGATTTAGCTATCATGAAATGATGTATAATGCATACACAAGTTTATCCTTAACATTTATGGAAACAAGCTTTCCTGGAAAGCACCGGAAGTGAGATTTAATCCTACTTTCTAATTTTGTACGCACAATTTTATTATGTGGTTTATTGATGTGAAGTTGCTACCCTCATGAGTGGTGGTTTGAGTTCTCACAAACAGACAGACAATTTTAGACGTGACTTTCCTCCCGGTAAACCAACAAACAGCCACTTACTTTTCCTTTTCCTACAGATAGTTTGTAGTTTTATGTATTTGGTTATTCGTGATGATTAAATTTCGATTTCGATTTCCTCCAGACTCAAAACCATGAAGCGTGCTAAACTCATTTGATTGAAAAACGTTGTGTAGCTTAAAAGCAATCTTACTTCCTTTCTGATTTTCAACTGGTACTTTTAGTTCAATGAGAAAAGTAATCTTATGACGGTTAAGGGTGACCTTACCTTTAATGATTTTCGTTCTGGGCTTTTTTATAAGGTCCGTTTGGACGTAGCGAACGAGAGAATGTTTCTTCACAGTGGAAACAGGAGTTATACTGTGCTTTCTTTTATTATTTTAAGGAATAGTCGGTCAGGTAAAAGACTGGTTGAGTGGTGAATAAGGTAGTTGCACGTCCTCCGGACTTTCTCCGCCCCAGAGGTGCAGAACTTTCTTCACAATTCACAAATAAGTTTCTTACAGCATTAGTAGGTGTAGTCAGTCGGGAGGAGAAGAAAGTGGAGAAAGCAATAAAATGAGAGCGAGGTAACGATGGCTGATCATGACATTGGGATTGCCTACCTCTTGCTTTATGATTCTGTTACGGTCCTCTGGATTTATTCGAAATCGGTTCAATCCAAAAACTTATATGTACACTCTCGGTGGTCTTTGTGGTCTGAGAAGAGAAATGAACTGCTTTTCTTCCTGGAATTATCGACGAGGAGAGGCACAACACACACACATACACACACACACGCTCTCTCCACCAAAGAAAGAGGTTCAATAGGTCATTTGATATCTCAGAAGTTGCTCCCCAGTAAAATGATATTCCTGTTGTGCTTTGCCAGGAAGAACGGTCTTGTTCACTTCTTTACAATTCAATTCTGTAGAGACTCGGAGAGATAGATTTATCGGAGAAAGTGGTCTTGGCTGGGATGCTGCCTTGTGGAGCCGGTCTTTTTTATGGAAAGGCGGTAGGCTGACACAGAGAGAGGAAAGTGGAAGCTGTCACGATGTGTTGACAACAAGACGGGACAATTCTAAGGGACTTTGCACTCCTCTCGTCGACTAAGATTAAGTGGCGACAACGCTGTCCTCCTGTCTTGTCCCGTACAAAAAGCTTCACTTGACTGATGGATAGATTTAGTCTGCTCAAAGGGAGGCTAATAGGAGACAAATTCTGAGGACCACAAAACCAGTTCACTCGCTGTATACCTCCTTCCGGTAGCACCGCAATTCTTCCTGAAATCAAATGAAATGGATTTTTGTTTACCTACACTCGAACTCATTCATCTATGAAGTAGGAGACAAGAGATTAGGTGGAATGAGTGACGAGCTTGTTTTTGCAAACTCGGCAGTTTTCTACGGTCCTGCTAGCCTGCTAACTAACCGTGAAGGATAAGCTGGCTGGTATCTTGAAGACCTGCTGGGAAATTCATCTCATTATGCGATACTTGTGGGACTTCATTTAATACGGTCTATTCACGGTATTAAGCATATTAAAGAAGGCGATCAGTTTGATGGTTTCCTTCCCTTATGTCGGATTCCTACTGTTAAACAACCATATAAAATTGATATCTATTTTTGAGGATCACATTTTGCCTGTTGAAACTCCCTAGACAGTCATTCAACTCTTTTTATCGATCTTGGGGAACATCGCTTTGATTTTGTGCCACAGTCCACTGTAAGAGTGACCTAATACGATTGAAGTTTAACGATGTATCAAGTGATACAAATGTCTGTAGTCATCCAGCACTCCAGCTAAGACTTGGCAGTAATCAGCGTAATAGTGTGTGTGACAGTGACAAAATACACACAAAATGTCAGTTACGTCAACGACATGTTACGCACTGAATTTCGATAAAATCTATTCTTCTTTGAGGGAACTTTCACTTAGGACCCAAATCATCCAAAGTGAATCCAAACATGAGGAGAGGGTGGAAATGTCGCGATATTCACAGTGTGACTTCTAGGCGTGTCGTTGGCTCTCCCACTAACTTCTATGCAAACCTGCTAAATCACACGCAAAGCTATTTAAGCTGTGCTTTCTCCCCTCACGTCATGTGTCATTTTACATCCTTTCACTGTGGTTTAATGGTGGAACGGATGAGCCATAAAACCCAACACGCTTAAGGCTCCATAATAAAATGTTTAGAGTGAATGTCAATAAAGTTACTGTTTATTATGAGTGACGAGACGAGAGAGAATAGGTTGACGAGAGAGTGCGATCATCATCATCATTTCCTCTTCCTCAAATGACTGTAATTTAAACCCATTTAACGCTTGTTTTCCCTCTGAATGTGTGTCTATGACATGGAACAAACTTATTCTTAAATGACAAGCCAAGATTAGACTGCAGCATTATGGGTGGTGGTTCCTTTCCTACCATCATCTGCACTTCATTAGAGTGAATGCGACTTTCTCCAAGTTTAACTGTGTTTACTTCCTACCATCGTCATTATTATGAAAGCATCTGCTGTCATCACTTTCTTCGTGAAATACAAATGACAATGCCATGTCAATTTACTTGTTCTCTCGAAGTAGCAGTTTTGTATTTATCAGAAAGCAACTTTATTCTCCTCTTTCATCATTCCTTGTCATAATGTATATCTTCCTTTCGTTAGTTTATTGGCCATTGGCCTGAAAAACAGAAGAGACGAGGAAGTAAAAAGTTTTTCTGTCTGTTTCACACTTTCTCCGTTCTGTTTGTTTCCTGTTTTTGCGATTCTGTGAAAACTACAAGAGAAAGTAGAATTTCGTCGTCCACGTTTCTTGCTTGTGGTGGAAGTGTAACGCTATCTCTCACACTACAGACACACAAATGTGAAACACCCACACAAACGGGAATTTGTAAAATGAGCAACCTAGCACTCTCCAGAGACAGAATGATCGCGTGTGTGGAGCTGAGATTGCTTTGTGCAATTTGTGTGTGACCATATGTAATGTAATCCAACACACTAATGATGAGATGATTGGGAGCTTAGTGGGAGAATCCTCAGAGACATAACCTTTAGGAGTGGCCGACCTTTTTAATGACTAGAATATTTACCCCAGCCAAATATCCGTACATAATATGTGTTTATATACTAACCTATAGAGATGAAGAGTTTCGGTAGTTTCTAAACGATAAAACTGTCGCTGTTCCTTGTGAGTTTCCTCGTGAGAACGGTGACAACTACGACACAGAACATGGCTATGAGAAATAGCAGTCCGAGGACGATATGGTCAAAGATCATTAAAATTGTTGGCATTTTATCCCCCAAGTTTATCTCCGGTCGTGCACGAAGCGCTTTTGGATCACGAGAGAATCTGATTCACTTCCTACACAAGTCAACTTGATTTCCTCCTTTTTTCTCGTGGCTAAGCTTTATCGAATTAAGTTTCTTATGTCTTTATTAACTGTGGGGGTAGAGGAAGAGACAGACAGTAAAAGAAAACTCCCAGAACTCTGTATATACACTTTTCTGAAGAACTTAGTTTTTGATTTGTTTTCCGTACTTGTCTGACTGCTCAGTCTACTTTGTTGTTTACTGTCTGATCGATACAGTACATATATTCTTGGATTCTTGAATTCTTGAATTCCTTCTTATTGATCTTTGTGCACAACCAGCAACTAGGCATACAGCAAGTCTCAACTTGCACCTTTAAAACCGTCTTTCAGCGTTTCAGCATTGTGTGGTGCTGTCAAAGACTCTTTTTTGCAAACTTTCTCTCAATAAAATCCAGTTCAGTCGCTTGTAGATTTGTTCTCCCGTATGTGTCTGGACGAGTATGGCTTTGTTGCATCAAGTCCAAGTCCCACTAACAAATGGTGTGTGTACACTGTAAACTGTAATAGAGTCTTTGTACTTAAGAAACGACGACGAGAATGGGTAGGTATTAAACGACGTAAGGAAAAAGTTGTCAGTCTCTTGGTGAAGTAGCAGTTAAAACGGTGAACAGGAGAGAAATGTTATTACCCAACATACTCACACCCACACAGAGTTCTCGATTACTTTAAGGAAAAACGAAACAGGTTGTCCGAGATAGTTTGAAGTGGTTTTTCATTGGGTATATTTTTCTCTGTCCTTTTCTAGTGAGACGAAAACACTTGGAGGAACGAGCAGCATCAAATCTCCTGTAGGAATGAATGTGTACGGAGAAAGTGTGGTGAGACTTGGTGAATTCCACGATTGTGTGAGAGACAGGGAATGTTTGATTCTGTTCATCAACACAAGTGGAAAGAACTATTTCCGGCGTGACGCTGACTGATGTCTCCGAAGGAGTGAGTTTCTTCGCTTTCTTGTCGAAAACGATCGTGCGAGACGGAATAAATGGAATACAGTTGGAACGAGTTAAGGGTTTGAAGATTTGAAGCAACTAGTGCTGAGCTGGAGACTAGCGGATGTGGAAGCGTATGGCTCAAGTCCTGAACTGGAGAAAGCGGAGAGAAAGCACAAGTCTAAATACGAAGGGAGGGAGGCGGACAGAGAAAGTATTCTGTGATTCTGTGAGACCTCGGAGCAAGAGCAGGGCGAAAACTTGTATATTCCTCGGCTGGAATTCCTATCCCTGTGTTTTTGCTCCCACCACCAACGCCAGAATTCTTTCTACCTCACTGAATTCAATGTGGACTGTAATAAAATAATGATAGGGTGGTTATAGTCGTAGTGGTCTTCTTATCCAGCGAAGGAATCGCGGGGAGCGAGGGAGAGGGAGACGGGATGAAATAACTCTTGAGTAGAAATGATAAACGCATATTTCGACCGTTTCTTGTAAAATCGAAGAGAGACAAAGCGGAGGAATAAGTTGTGGTGGTGGAGATGATGATGGGAGTTGGTGGAGAGAGTATTTGTATTCTTGTAGTAGTGATGAGAATGCTGAATGTCAAAAGGAAATCCTGGACAAGGGACGACGACGCTCTCCTCACCAATGTCTTTTATTTGCCTGGGGAAAGCACATTTGCATTGTAGTGATGGTTTGGAAGTAGTAAAAAGTTTTCTTCCAGGCTGCCATCCTTTTACTTCAATACTGAGGAATGATGAACGTGGGGAACGCGCAGTCATTAGGTTATTGGGGACCTGAAAGTTCAAAAAGTTGTCTTGGGGCTGTTTGTGCAGGCTTTTTGTGATGAGGGCAAGTCAAGTTACAATGCAAACTTTTGCTTAAACTCTCTAAATTATCGCTGCTGTGTGAGTGTGTGGAGAAACCTCCACTTGTTCTCAAATCTGTTACAATGAGGCTAATAACATGCTCAACTTGTCATGCTTACTGAACACGTTTGACCTGAGAGGTCATGTGGTGATTGAAGTAAATAATATTCTAGCCGGATTATATTAGGAAACTCTTCAAGACCAAATGTTCCTTCACTCAGTCAGTCACTTTGAGTTTCCTGGATTAAATCATCAGCCCCACTTTATAACAGTTTATAATAACTTTGAACTATCGTTTCTCATTATGAAATGTGCTTCTTCCGGTGGCTTACAGAATCGTCTACAGCCTCGTGGCCTTATACGCCAGGATGGTCTGCTTCTTCTGCGGGTCTAAAAGTCTGCAGTGGAGAGATCGAGGTCTTCTACTTTCACTCTTGGAAGCTTAAGCATACATGCATATATACTTGTAATAGTTATATATTAGTTGAGAAGTATGTGTGTTATAGAACCCTTCTGTACTCTCTACCAATCATCCTTGTCCTATTTAATTTAGAGAGGTGCAACTTCCATTCCAAT
The DNA here is from genome assembly GCA_034696585.1 of Isotomurus maculatus. Taxonomy (NCBI): domain Eukaryota; kingdom Metazoa; phylum Arthropoda; class Collembola; order Entomobryomorpha; family Isotomidae; genus Isotomurus; species Isotomurus maculatus. The sequence goes on from JAQGAC010000365.1 coordinate 7,634, forward strand.
CCATACGAAGATCAGGACAAATCCAAACTCCAGACGGCATCCACTGGGAATTCGGTCCACCAAACCACCGCACAGCTTAGTGTCTGTGTGTGTGCTAGGTAAACCGTTGTTATTTCGTTTGTGGGAGAAAAAGCAAAGATTACCACGAGACACCAAGTACACTAGCAGTAGTAATGCTGCCAATACTTTCTTTCCCTATTTCCAATAGAAATACTTCTCTCCACAAAACATGGTTATTACTCTTTGGCTTCTTCAAGATGTAAAATAAAAGTACACATTGTAGCAACTACAGATCTACACCATCAAAATGTACGTACGTCCACATCCAAACAGAAGTCGAGCTTTTCATTCATCCTTCGCAAATGAGGCAAGGGATTGGAGCTCGCTAGCCAGATAGAATTTAATGCCTGCTTGGGAAATCATTTTGAAATCACTAGCCCATACATGTGGTCACAAAATGCCCATTCTGACTGTCTCTGTCTCTCTCACTCCAAATTCATACTTGAAAAAGGGTAAAAGTTGAGTGCGAAAACCTCCTTTCCAAATATGCAGCACGTCTCTGTGAACCTTCCTCCTCTTCTGTCCCTTATCCAGCTTCCTTCTATAAAGAATGTGTAGTAACTGAACGAGGGTGAAAGAGACAGGAACGACTGCATAATATTCTCTGTTGTCTCACTGAATGTGCAATACAAACGCTACTTATATACACACATATACGTATATCTCTCCATGTGAGTGTGTGTGTGGCTGGCATAATGCGAGATGACTTTCACCCGAATGACTTTTCTCTCTTTCAATTGTTTGCATGTGGGACTGATGTTGTAGATTTGTAGACCATTTTTGGATTTCATTTCATCTCCAAATGCACTCTCATATTTGAATTTTGAATATTACACGCGGATGCAGGCTACTTTCATTTCACATTACTGGACAATTTATTTCCAGACTGGGTTTTAAGTTTAAACAGCCTTCTTCCTCTGTCTCTCCTTTTATGTAAAGTTTAATACGATGTACTAATATTATGAGTATTCACCATTAGGATTTATAGTAATAATATACAATAGCTGATTGTGAAAGAAGAGTCAAGTTCTCCTAAGAAATTATAATAATTGGTTGTCTCCACAAAGGCCTACTTCCTTTTGGATGAGTTATCGTGGATCCCTTTCAGTTGTGGGAGAGTAGGCTGGAGAGATTGATCCAGTCCTCACTTTCCTGATGTAATTAAAATGTAGCACAAGGAGTCTTTCGCACGCAAACACAATTGATTTCACGAGAATACGGATGAATAGTGGGGATAGACTTGAATAGCTGATAGGAGTGGTGATGGCAGTACTGCCACAGCGCATACATTCTGGTGGTGGTAGATTACCAAAAGTCCCTTGTTCCCTATGTTGCGATGACTTGGTTAAGACCCATCCAGTCTGGAGTCTCGTGTATGTGCATCATTTATTGCGAAAACGGTTTGGTTGAACGACTTTCTCCTTACTTAGGCGAGAGGCTGTAGATGTGCCTTCGGGATTTAATTGCTAATCGATTCAAATGGGGAGCAGAAGGAGAAAGCAACAGTCAGGATGATGCGAGAAGATTGTAGGATGCGTAATTGTGGTAAACGGATCAGAGTGGAATAGAAAATAGAAAGTATGCTGTGATTTCGTATTCAACGAATTATCCACGAGATAACTCAAGAGAAAAACTATTCAAGTCATTAACTCTTTCTGCGGGGGATGGAGGTGGTCTTCTCCATCGACGAGTGTGGCCAAATTCTGAATGTGGCATCAATGGGGCTTTAATTCTGCACTTGGGTGGTTATCAAAGCTTTATTCATTATGGTGAAAGCACTCGAAATCAAAGCAAGTTCAGAGAAATCGACGCAGTTTTTGCAATTATAAATAGACACAGTTGACAAGATTTCGAGAGTTTCCAAATTAAAAGAATTTTACAAGCGTTCTTTACATTTTTTGAAGGTTGGTGGCTCAGTGATACGCCTACGTACAGTCGTGTCTAATTTAGTTGATGCTCATCAAACGGAATATGAAACCATGCAAATGATTTGGTACTCATTAATTACACGTGTATTATGTATCGGCCAAATTAAATTAATAATTTGACGATTCCTTGAAACTATTATAATACATTACAGATTAGAGATTGATATTCGCGGATCGTAATATTTGACTAATCCCACTGCGCGAACCTTATTAGAGCAGACAAAAATTAGTACAACCGAAACTGACTTGTAGAATACATCTAAACTTATTTTTGGGTGAATTGTGTCTTTTTAAATAATCACTGGAAATGAACTCACAGGCACATATTGCAAATTTGTTTAGCGAATCGTAAAGTGCATAGTAATCTCATACGTAACAAACTTCGAATCACACACCAATCTCATCGTGACTTGTGAAACAAAGCAATTAATATCCATCCTCGTGAGTTGATAAATACTTTCCCACAAGAGAGGTATCAGTGGTGGTGATGAACCAACTAGCCATGAAAAAGTAACTCCGTAACTCCGTATAATCCACGAATTAAGCGTGAAGCATGGAGAGAGCGATAGTAGGCGATCTTTGTATGTTAGCAGTTCATGAGACTGATGAGTCTGTCCATTGGTCCCTTCAACAAAGTGAGAGGAATCTATTCTTAGTTCTTCTTTGAGTCCATCCGAGTCAGTCAGTTCCATCTCCATTGTTCTTGGAACAATCTTTTGTCCTCACTAAGCCTTTACACACTTCTACTGCTACTGCTGATGCTCTTCTTGCTTTACTACTATCGGACGGACGGACGACGGTGGAACAGAACTGCCCACTTCCAAAAATACTAAACGTACAATACACTTGAGGTACCTTCTGCACAAACCCTCTCCACTTTCTCTTTCATTCTTTGAGTTGATTATGATTCATCATTTCTCGTAATCCTTGTTATTGTGTGCCATATTTCTCTGGTGGACATGCTGCACTTCTCTTCCTCTGCGAATAAATCGAGTAACGAATAACAATTCAAGCCTAATGAATGAGTAGATAGACAAATAAAGGGAATAAAACAAATGTATGAGTGTATATGTATGACGGGAGTATCTAAAGCCGTTGTCGATGTCCTTAAAACCACCACCTTACTTTGACTGGAGACAAAAGCATTCCCGTCCTAATGGTTTGTTTATTATACACATAATACAACATGATGATGATGATGCTGCTGCTGCTGCTTCGACAGCCACCGAGAGGAAATGGAAGGTGCACACACATATACACAATACACAATATCTCCTGTGGACGGAATAGCTGGAAGCTTAGAGGTGAAAGTGAGAAATGAAGAGAACAAGGTGGATTGTGTACAGGTCGTTAGTAGACTGCCGCAAAGTAATCAATTTCATTCAACAACGAGCTTCTTCCTTCCCAAAGTCCTGGGCTGCCTTCCTTGATGAATACATCTCTCAACTTTCACCATTTCACCTCAAAGTACGACCACACACCTCAGCCACAGAGCCTTTCTCTCGGTGCTAATAAAAGTATTAAAAGCACAGGCACACAAATTGAATGTAGAGCGGAGAGTGCCGAACTGTTCAATGGGATTTTAAACTGAGAACTACTCTTACAATAATAACAACTTTGGGTTCTCTGCGCCCTCATTTGCTTTGTGCACTAAGATAATGAGGTTCACTGGAAAGAGTCTGTCTAATGAGAAGTACTAAAACTTGAACGAACCAATGATGATGAGTTGTAGTTTGCAGCCTTCTTCGTCTTTCAGTCTTTTGCATACTTGGAGAAGATCATCAAGAGATCAAACAGAAGTTGAGAGTTGATGATGACGAAAGTAGAGGAAGATGCATAAAGGTTAGAGGAACAAGGTTGCCCGAGTGTACACAACAATGATGTATATACATTACAACACAAGTTGGTCTTTCTCCCACTCATTTATACAGAGAGGAGAGAGATCCACCCACCATCATCATCATAATCATTATTGTTATATATTAATGTGAAAGTAACTTTCAACTTGAAGGAGTAAAAGCTTGCTCCTCATCAAGCTCACCATGAAATCACGGAGAAATGAAAGTTTCATGATGGATGATGCATTCAGTGTGGAGTTGTTCGGTCCAAAAGTGTTGAGAATCAGTTTTGGTAGTTTCGGATGTTTCTCGACGCACAGATTGTCTTGAATATGTTTCTTCTTAAAAAATCCATCTGGTTATTTGCACAAGAAAGAATTTTGGTGGTGGGAAAGTCCTAATTACATTCTGCTTAGGGAAAGAATTTCCATAAAATGTTTACCATGTTCAAAACTCTGTGTGAGTTACCTTCTTGTGTTTTCTTATTATACTTCCACAATCACTAACCAAGTGGTACGTAAGCGGTTCTTTATACACACACAAAGTATTATACAAAGGGCAAAGGGATTCATTTCATTCTATGGTCTCAGATGTCCATGGCATATTTTTTCTCTGCTGCTTACTTACTTAATCCTCATTTCATTCCACTTCCACTTACAAACTTCTTGTTTCTCAGCCTTCAAAAAGATTTATGAGCAACACTCATTCTCATCATCATCATCCATCTGTAAAGTAAAACACATTCCGATTCCAATTAAAACAAATGTAGAAGAGGAACAGCTTGAATGAAGTATACTTAAGAAGAGAGAGAGAAATTCTTCCTTTTTAAAGTGTTCCGCACATACTTTCTCCACGCCAGCAGAGAACTCTCTTCAATTTAAACAACGTTACTTTAACAATGACACACAACAACCCACACTGAAGACTGGTTTCCCTTTTGTCTGAGGTTTGCATGGGTTCCTAGGTACGTAAGCGCGTACAAGGATTAATGGTACAAAGACATAATAGGAAGTATGAAATTTCAGGAATTTTTCTCTTCTCCTGCAACTGGATACACACGATACTCACCCCGAAATAACTTCGACATGACAAGGAGAAATTACAGGAGGAAAAGGTGAAACGCAGGACTTTTCACCTACAAATGGAAACGACGCACCTGACAGAGAAACTAGAGACAGACTTTGTAGAATACACACCCATCCACCTCCGCCGGTTTGGTATTTTAGTGCTTTCTTAGAGGAAAACTAGGCTCTAAAATAATTCTCGTACTTGACACAAATGATAAACAAGAATAACGTTGAAAAAGGTCTTTATTAAATTCACGTTCTCCTTGCCCATTCAAGTCATCATTATACGTTCTCCCTAAAGAAATATATCTTGTCACTTGATATGGACTCAATGTCTTCTCTAAGTATCAATTATCTTTCTATCAGAGCTCATATCACAGTACACCACTGGCTTATAGCAGCTTTACTTCTCTCCAGCTTTTCACACAGGATATTTTTCAATCTGCCATTTCCAAACGTGACATGACTCGAAAGTCAGTCTCTCCTGAAGACGTTGTTTCCATTCTTTGGTGCGTGGGTAGGATTGTATATAGGTTACACAGCTTTCTCCCAACCTTTCTCTTTTTCCTGAGGTAAGAAAACAGAAACCTGGAGAAGCACAATGTGCAGGAACAAATCCTACACCCCCGTACACACACAATACCCACAGTATACTATTTTTTACCTGATTGACGACGACACAAGTTCCCTCAACCTCTCGAAGTCTCGAAGATCATGTTGCCTGTAAAAGTCTCTTTCATTCAGAACTTGCGGAAGGAACCTCACCACCACTCACTCGAGTCTCATAATGGGAAAGACGTGAACGGACAGTGGAATTGTTACTGTTATCGTTTTTCCTTTATTTATCTTATGGAAAAATAATAATAGCTGTACTCGCACAATTCACAGCGAAACGGGAGCATGTAAACGTCTTATTTTTCTTTTGTTTGCTTTCTCTCTTATGGGAGAGAAAGACCAGTCATAAAAAAGACCTGTACAAATCTCGTGTTTCTTTACGGAAGGATTAGACTACTTCTACTGCTTTTCCTGCTTTTCAGAGTCTTTATGGTTAAAATAGATGTTGTATTATAAGGGTATGTGTGTTTGTTGGGGGTTTGTTCCATGTTACCTTCACTATTTCTCTCTCTGTGAGTGTGTGTCTGTGTCTGTATTTGTCAAACCAAGTCTCGTCACAAGCTTTGATGATATTTCTTGCGGTAGATTTCTGCACAAACACAAGGGAATAAATCGCACACAACAAATAAACAAACATAGCGTGGAAAGTAAGTGACTGGGGAAGGGAGAAAGCGTTTATCCATGAACGGTGAATCAAAAACAAACATGGTTTGTTGGGTAGGGAAGGAAGCACTGGAGGAATATTAGACGGGAAGGGGAAGGTGGTTCTCGGGTCATGCTTACCTAAGAAATTCACTTAAGTTGACTTATTTCTCCAGGGTGTTTGGCGTGTTACTTCCTTCTTCTTCTTTCACTGAAAAACACAGACTGCCCGAAAATGTTTTGCCTTTCCTTTGAAACCCCCACAAACAATAGACAAGTAGCCAAAAGTGAGGGTTTCCACCGCATCTCAACCGTTATTAGTGGAAATGTGGAAAAGATCAGGTTAATCTGACATTCGAATTCCTACTTTATGAAGACACGCAATGCAATGCATTTGCATGAATAACTTTCAACCTTTCCTCAGGCTTTTCTCCACGAATTGAAAGCACATGAAAGGGAAAAAGACGAAAGAGTGCAATGAAAAAGGGTTTTATGGAACTCTTTTTGTAGTTTCAATGTTCCTGAATGTCTGAACTCACTGAATTTAGGATGTGGGCTACGTGATGAAATATCGAGTGGGTTTGTGTATATTGCTGTATGTAGTCTCAATATTTCACTTCAAGATCATTCAGTCAAAGGTAGTTGAAGCCTTATGATCCTGATAATTAAGAGGTACTTGTAAACTTATGTTGATAAACCATTTTACACGTGTTTGTACAAGCAATAACCAAATTCACGTTTAGATTCGTTATGTTTATTCATTATATCCATGATCACTTGTGGACTTACACAAGCATGGAAGATTGATACTCCAAATTAATTAGTGTGGTACTTGTAAAAGGTTAAAGAGGTTTGACGATAATCTTCCTCACTGACTGGCACTGTTACAGTTGTTGTTCATCGAACTATTCAATTTGAATTGAATGATGACGACTAAATATGTAGCGAAAGTAGCTCCCACCTAAAAGGGAAAGAAGGCATGTAAAGATAACTTTTCATTCAGGGGAATAAAGATGGATGACTCGAATGACGTACAGTGATAGCGAGTCTGCGATTCACAGTGAAATATCCCATCGCAGAAAACTTTGGGACTTTAAGTTGAGAAACCTTGTGTAGGATTGGTGGATCTGTGGAATGCAAATACACGCTGTCCTTGAGACTTTGTGAACAATGGTAAGCCTGTGGGTTGCAAATAAACATCCATCAATTCCTTCATCAATCAGAGAGTCGTTTCATAAGTCAAACGACTTGGAGGAAAGTGAAAGTGTGCCTACAACCTACGTACCTCTTTCCGGAATCGCTCTCCCCCTTCCGTCAGCAAGATTATCCATCCGAAGTATCCCACAAAGCTCAGTGTGGTCGTCAGTGCATCTCGTTGTTCAAATCCGCTCAGCATCGTAAAGGCATTCATTAAAATTGACATCATCATCACCATCAACTCGAAAACCAAGTAGAGCCCGAAAGTCCTCCCCAGCAGGTCACAAGCACGAGTCAAACTTTCGTAGATTTTCAGGTTTTCTTCTATTTTCTGCCTTGCGATTCCCTTGCACACCTCTGCTGCCAAACTGCCCCTCTCAATAACTTCTTGTAAAATTAGAAAACACCTTCTCATTGTAAATAGGAAGAATAACATGACGAATCCATGGGCTAAATGACAGCACGTCAGCATAAAGTATACAATGTAGCCAACTGCGTGAATCCAGTACATAGCTTTGCCTGTAATTTTTTCCAGCTCCAATCCTGCAGAAAATGTTCTCCAGCAAACAAATGAATAGAAAAGAGCTGTGATGATGAAAAGAATCATTGATACTCGGGATCTCCTGTAAGGCTCCTTGAATCTTTCCTTGTAGCCTTGGTCCACACAGAACTCAATGACTGGAACTAGTTGGTTCCACAAGATAGAGGTTCTCCATGCGATGTAAGGAATTAAAATTATTGTGACCACAACACCGAACATTTGACCTCCAAAGAATAAGTGCTCGGAGATGAAGAGGTATGTGTTTTTTAGTGCTGCGGTGGACTGCAAGTACATTGGGAAGTAGATAATGGTTAGTCCAATGAAGAGAGCCACGTAGAGGATGGTACTTATGAAATTAAGGGATAAGATGCAGAATTCTGCGTAGCCGTTAGGTTTGATGGTTATTGGTAAAAGACCAAATTTACGACAAAAGCATCCGAGGAACCGGAAGCACTGGTCAAGAACTTGGGACCCTTCAACGGTGTCCAAGGGATGGGTGAAAGTCATGGTGAAAGTTATTTGGGAATTTGTTAGAATGATGAATGAACAGACTTGTCAATTAACACAAACCTTTAGACTGACTGAGATGGAATAGGCAGGGAGATTTATTTGCTCAACAGTATTGATCCGTTCAATAAGTCTAATTGTAATTCGTAGGTTTATATGATAAGATTATCTAAATAGCAATTTTGTGTATCTGAATATTAACCATCTTCCATACCAAATTGTTAATTATAATAATGTGGCCCTGATATCTTCAAGTATTGGTAATTTATGTATTGCCGAATATAATTTCCAATGGTGTTTAAATTTTCATAATTATTTATTTTCTCTTAATTCGTTACACTCAAATGCTTAATATTACATAATGAATATAACAAGAGAAGAAGATATAAGGCTAATTCCTACAGAAATAAGCATAAATAATTATTTCGTTTTTACCTGCACAAGAGCATTTAAAGTAGTACCCACGTAGGGTGGCATTTATCTCTGTGTTCAAATTAATGGACGGAACCGGAGCATACGGACATTTGTTTGTTTTTCCGTTATCTTCGCGAGAGAGAGAGAACAAATAATGTGAAAAGTCTGAGCAATATGTTTGTTCACTAGATACCTCCGAATTTCCATGCAAAAGTTGAATCTTGAATTCATCCTGTGTAGATGGAATATGTTTGCTTATAAAATCAAAAGAGCAGTTGTAATATTGTAGTAAGTTTATCTTCAAACAAGAAAAAACATAACTATAAAGTTTAAGGTGGGGAAAGGCTGGTGAAAGTATCGCAATAAATTGATCCACAATCTCTACCCTGAAGCCCTGGGGTTCACATGTGTGGAAAAGATCAATCCCACACAGACGAAGACGGAAGAGAAAAGTAATTGTATATTTATGCAAACAAATAATATTACATTTATGTAAAGCATATTCACGCTGCCAGTGTGGACCTGCTTGTAAGCGATATCTTACACTTAGTCTGTGTTATTCTAGAACACGTCTACAATCTTAACTTTCTCTAACATTTCACAACAAAGGAAACAAGATATCTGCCTTAGTAAGTTGCTTTGTTCTTTCCATTGCAATAAATCTTTCTTGACGGATGATTTTACATGGAAAGAAGGGAGAGAGAGAGAGAAAGTTAAAAGGAATGCACAACAATCATAATAACCACCAGGGTAGTTGGTAAGGAAGGAATCATATCTATCTTTGCCACGAATCGTGGGTAGAATAAAATAGGGGAAAAGTTTATGGTCTTTTATTAATCGCTCTTTGAGTAAAAGTTCTACAGGAATTATTGTGAAAAAGTAAACCCAAATTGCAAATTTCCTGTGGGAACCAATCTTACAAACTTTTTGATTTCATCTGAACATTTCAAGACTGGAGAAAGGGGGGATTATAAGGAAAAAGTATGAAGAAAGTTGGTGTGTGTAGGCGTTTTTATGTGGACTGAATTTGTTGTAGCTGACTAAGAGCGCATCTACAACACACTTTATCTTTTGTAAATTTGAAGGTGATCAAGTGATCCCAATTAAATAGCTGTTTCTGGTGAATGTCATCTAACCCATTTTAATAATAAATCTCTTTCCTAGAAATTATATACTTTCCTTGACTCAAATAACGCACACGTATTTCTTACCATCCATTCAAGATTCAAATTGAATTCCACGCAACTTGTTGGAAAGTTAAAAGTTTGATAGTACTCAACTGCCTTATGAAGGAGTAATAACATAAACTTAAAGTACAGACTCTGATGAGGCTTTAAACCTATTGACGACCATGTACTATGGAGTGTCGTGAAATCCATTCCTTCCCTGCTACTTCACAACTCATCGAAGCATTCGAAGCGTTAGACTCGTCTGGAGTGTGTCATATTATTACTACTGGATAGTCGGCCCAGCTTGGCACACATCATCATCATTATCATAATCGTTCACCCAAAACCCAATTCTCCAATCTCTCTTTCCGTATATTTCCCCAGTAGTACACTTTTGGTTTCTGTCTTCTTCATCTCCACCACTTTCCTCTCGGCCATTTTTATTCAAATTCAAATGTTCCTGAAGGAAGGGAGTCTGAAAATTCTCGAAATGTATCGATCCTGATTGAACTACTTTGGGTGGTGTGAATTCTGTGAATAAGACAGGCTTCCCATCATCGTCATCATCCTCCGTCTCATAATAATAAGTCTGCTTCTTCTCATCACTGTTCATGTCATTGTCTTTGTTCCCATCTTGTTTCATTGTTCTACTCGGATCATCCCGAATATGATGACGAGGATTGAGATGGTGGTGACTGTAATATTTTTCATTTCCTCTTCCCATCCTGCCTCTCTCCTGAAATAGAGAACAAAAGGTTGACAATCCCTGTGTGTGAGCAGAATTGCCAATGGCGTGTGTATAGTGACTTATCCTTTGTACAATTTACTTTCCCTGCCAGCTTTCCTCCTGGCACTAAATAAGTTATAGGCAGTGTGTGTGTGTGCACAAGAAGACCCTCTTCAACTTTATAATGTAACCCTTTGCTTTCTCCTCTCATCATAGACATCATCATAGGATATTCACACTCACACACACTTTTAGTCATCATCATGAGAGTGAGAGTCCCCGAGGAATTCCATGTCCTTCGCAATCCATTCAACCGTAAGGTTAGAACAAAAAGGAGTTTTGGGGTTCACTCTCAAAGCAACTAAAATGATGGAAGATGTCTTTGTTCAAATATTACATTTATTTCGTTACACAACCTACTCGTCGTCCGTCTTCTCTTTTTACGTGTACTCTTCCGTTCTATCTAATAATAATACGCTTTATCCAATCAAGTCGAAACTACCTAGAGTAAGGCAAGGACGAATGGGTTCTCTGACAAGAGTAGGCACTTTAATATCGAAATACTCACATAGAGAAAGGAATGATGGGAGGAAAAAATTCACTAAAATCCTAGAATTTCACGCTTCCATTTTTTTGTGAGGTGTTCTTCTCAGGCAGCTATGTGAAATCAAAAGAACTGCTACGCCTCGACATCTGAGCAAATACTTCTTGTACCTACACTTCCGTAACGTCCGTGCCTACGAACTATGAACTATTTCTAATGAAAGGAAACATTTTCATTCTCAGAAATTCAATCAAGATTCTACTAAAAAGTGTGCTGAAAGAATAATATTTTTCTTCCCGAAAGGGAAAGAAAGAAAGGGAAAGAAATTCCTATATAGATATGAACTGTTAAAAATTTTAGGTGCTTTTGAAAGTACTAAACTCCTCAAATCTCGTTAGATGTGTGGGTGTGTGTGTGGACTGTGTGTAGGTTGGAGAGGAAATTCTAAATTTAAATTTGTGAGAATAGAAAAGTAGGAAACCGTCGAAGTGTCAGCAAAAGATGATTGGGATGATAAGGAAGTTTAATTTATAAATTAGAAAAATCGGAAACCTCGTTCACCTTTAGAAAGACTTGAAAGGAAGTCGCTGCTGCGTTGCGACTCTTCTATATAAAAACTTTATAATTCACTAAACTAGACGAAATATTATACAGAGGAGAGATATGAAAGGCTTCTTCCTTTACAAGGTTTAACATTAAAGAAGCCTTCAAAAGTACTTTCACCATACTTCACTTTCGTTTTCCTTCGAGGGAAATTTTATTTCTCCGTTGCCCAACAGCCCAACCGCCTTTGAAAGGTAACTAAGCACGCTCATAAGACTTTAACTATAAAAGAGAAACTTGGTGTATGTTTGTTCTATTTAGCGCAAAAAAGAAGCCTGATTTATAAGAGGCTTAAGTTTTTTATATGATTTGTTAACCAACCTTTACCTGGAGCAATTTGCAAAAGGGCTTAGCGCACAAACACAGACAGAGGGTCATTTCGTAATAATTTGGGAAACTGTACAAGACGAGGAGAAGTGTTGTGACACAGTGCCACTTCACTAGAGCTCTTCTTCTAGAAAACCACGGAAAACTGTTTTCGAAGAAGGAAAGTCATAATGAATTATTGAGAAAGCGGGTAGATGACATCGAAGACGATGATGAACAGCTACGGTAGATTTAGAAGGTCCCAAGTGGAGGTCGGTTGAGTCTGTCTCACCATCATTTGTTATCAACTTACATGAAGATAAGAAGATGGAAAATCCGATGAAAGTATGTGGCTTCCACTGCCACCACCGTTGCCACCATCACCACGCTGATTTCCAGGACTATTGAATCTCTCGTCATCAACTTCCCAATCACGTCCAGAACTCGGTGCTTTCCCTCCGGCCGCCTTCTTCCCATAGTCTTTGTAGTAACTTTGCTTTCCTCCTTCGTCGCGGAAGGAGAAGTGATACTGGTAATTACGGTCAGCGTGGGTGTATTGAGTGCTAACCCGATGATCGTCGTCGTATCTGATGGAACTGGATTTGTACGGAGTTGTTCGTGGCATCTTCTCCGACAAACCTTTTCCCCCAGGAGATTTAGAACTTTTGTCAATGTCCAAATACTTCTTGAACTCAGATTGGAAGTAATTGTCCACTAATTTGAGGACGTTGCTTCCATACCATCCCATCGTGGCGATTATTACGAATATTTGCATTAACAGTAAACCTGCCATATTTACGAAGTGCTAAGAAAATTCACGGAAGGCTTTTGTAGAATGTTTTCGTCAGTATTAACTTTCACTTTGGAGAGCTACTGTTGTCTGTGTGTTATTTAGCTAAAGACGAGAGAGAGAGAGATTTAATGGAGAAAAGCCACTCATGGCTGAGGTTGTTGTTGCTGCTGTGAGTATCCATTTAATGCTTGGATTATCTGCGGCCAAGCCATGACAAAAAGAATAAAGAGGGAATTGAAGATGACAAAATACTGCATATACTGCAAGGCTTCGGGTGTTTGAAGTCTTGCCAACAATCCTCCTTCGTCTCTAACTTCCTCGCCACTTGAGGACCCACCACTACTTTTGTTTACAAGGGTCCCTTTGCTACTTCCAGAATTTCTTTTGTCCTCTCCTCGGTTCCGTCCAGATCGTCGCGACGTAGACGTGGAACTTTCACCCACTCCTCCTAAATCATCTTCAAGATTGGGCATGGTGAACTCAAATAGGGTTATTTTGGAATTTCAGCTCACTTTCGCAAGAAACAAGAGACTTATTCTTTCCAGGATAAGACTACAGTATAAACTTTCACTTTCCTAAGAAGAGAAATCAAATACAGTCCACTTTAAATTGTAAAGTTTTTTGTTCTTCTCGAATCCTCACTCTTAATCCGAAAGCAGTGAAAAGTCGTTTTTATTTCGGGGAAATGGGATAGAAGAAGAAGGAACCAGGAGTATAATAATAATGGATACTTCGGCTCAGTATGCTTTAATGGTACCTACAGTGTACTTTCGTCATTCACATCCTTCTAAGACTTGCACTTTCCTCTTTGATATTAAGGTTAGTAGGTATTTATATGCAGAGCGTAGGTGCTTTAGGAAAGTGAGGAGAGAAGTCGACGGGATGGGAAGGACAGAAATAAATGTAGAAAATGTTGAAGGGCAAGCTATAATATTGCTTTGTGTTGCTTACTAAACGGAAGAAACTCAATCTTTAAGTTACTTTAGAGTACATTTCGCTTCTTGGTGAAAGTCGAGTCAGGGCAAATACACGGCCAAACGAAGGACAGATTTACCATTAAGTGAATTCCATTCTTGATTCTTCCTCTCTCTCTCTCTCCTCAGTAGTCCTCAGCCTTATACTTTATACACAGACCAATTTTTCCGAGACTTGGAAGGAAATCTCTCGTTGTGATTTTATGAACTGCCTGCTATTTGCTCCTCGTGTATTGTTGTGTGTAGTCGTACGTACGTGGTCCTCTATAGAAAACCCACGAAGATAGACGATGAAGAAGATTGTTATAAATTCTTCTTGGTAACTTGATGATGAAAGGAGAGTGAGAAGAGGACTCTTCGTGAAGAAATTTACACAACAGAATAGCTCTGCAGATATCCGCTAAGAAGAAGTGTAGTAGTTTGTAGTCTTTCTCGACTTGTGCTTGCGAACAAATGTTTGTTTTCACTTCCTCCTTCACTTCATGCACTTTGTGAAGACTGACAGACTCCTACACACACAACTAGTAAGACGACAAACAATGTGGTGATGGTGGTGGTGGTTTGAGTACCTACAGAACGACAAGAAATGAATCATTGAGGATAGTTCTTCGAAGAAAGCACAGCAATAAAGCTTTCTCTGTATATTTCGACGGATAAAATGTGTGTGTTCCTCAATGGATACTCTGTACTCTCAGGATGCGATGTAGGATTTCTTGGAATTGAACACGATGTCAGATGTACGTATTTGTTGGCTACTGTGCATACTGTGCAATTCGAAACGAAAGCAGCAGAAGTTTGTATGAAGTACTCGAAAGACTACACTGTTACTTTCACTACTTTCACTCCTTAGGCCCCTGGGGCAGTCGATACAGCTTAGAAAGAGACAGAAAGTAATGAAAAAATATGTTGTAGAACACAAGGAATCTTTTTTTCAAGTATGAGCTCCAAAGAGCTACTCGACTGTGTTATAAAAAGGAAGTTACAGGAAAGCGGATGTTTGAACCTGGGGCGTTTTATTACCTTCAGTATGTCAGGAAGACCTTGGATGTCGTATTCTCTCGATCAGCTACTCAGCCATCGGACGCTGCTGCTGTGTCCAAATGTAATAACCCTGAGTGATGGACGAATGCAGTTCCAGTGGTTGTGTGTGTGGAGGAATGAGATTTTGACAATTCAATTTGTCTACCTCAATTGGCTCCCACGATGAAATGTCTTGTTCTCTTACACATGAAGGATTGTTTAACGATGTATTGATGAAGACAAAGAAGGAGGGAGACCTTTTAGCAAAGAGTAACACTGCACGTGTGATTACAAGAAGTGCTAGACAGTCTCAAGTCTCAGATGAAGGACGACTGGACAAGAAGGACGGATTCCGCGTGTTAATTTCACTTATCGATACTCTCTGTAGAAGAGAAGACTCCGTTTAGGAGACAAGGATTTTGTAGAGGAATGATTGCTTTTTAGGTTAAAATGGAGGTGAAAGCAAAATGTACATCGGAATCACAGCGGGGACGGTGGCTGTGTGGACGAAGAAGTACAAAATGGACTGTGACACAAAGGAATTTGGAAGGATTCGTCCTTCTCCTTGACTATGAGAGCACAGAGATACCAGCAAGCTGAGTAAGCAGCCTTAAAGAAGATTGAGCTAATTCAATTTCATTACTTCACTTTGTGGTCTTCCTCCTTGCCTTGTCTCACCCTGAAAGTGATAATTTGATTTCGATCGAAATACGGCTACTTTTGGAGCTCTGCCTTCTAAAAAGGTCTGACATAGTGGAAAGTGATATTTATAACGATGCAAGTTTTTTACATTATGATTTTATTGATCTCATACATACACTACCTAACAACTGTGCTCAATCGTTACAATTTTATTTTATTGCTTTTAGAAGCCCGTATACAAAATGAAACTAAAATAGTTGAGGATTGAAAAGCTTCTGTAATAGTAAAACTTCACATCTGAAAATGAAATTATGACTTTATTACAAAATCAAAAATGTTGAAGATAGGAATTCCCACATGAATCGATTTCTGTTCAGATGATCGTCGCCATGAACGCAATGATGAGTTTAATTTCATAATTTGCGTTGAAGATTCTTGGACTTTTTTACTTGTTTCATCTCCCACATAAATCTAAATCGAAGTAACAGCGAAAAAACCCAGGTTGATTTTACTTCCATCGCCAGGAATGACTTCTTGTGGGGCGATGAATTGTATTCGTAAGTTGAGAAGAATAGTAATTTGTGTGAATACTTGAATACCTACTTCTACTTGTAAACATGCATTTTAAATCATCAAAATGCTTTCTACAGGATTGTCGGAGTCTGAGGAAAGTGGAGGAAGCGGTGACGCTCGTCCTGCAGATTGGGAAAGTACATCTGCCTGTTCCAAAGAGTTTACCAAGCCGACGATCCTTCAACCTCCATCCACCATTCAGCATTGCTTCACAGCTCAACCTACTCAGCATTGCTTCACAGCTCGACCCCTTCAGCCTATGAAGAATCCTGGACCTCCTAAGGCTCCTACAGTTCCAGACTTTGATGCAGAGAGTAATCAAAGCATTGGCTGTTCCTGTACCAATAACACATGCCATGCTTGCAGAAGTGAATATGAACACGAATGTGCTGAGTCCGATGAAGCTCCACCGCCAATGATTCCAAGAGTACCAAAGTTTGAAGATGACGGAAATAGCTGTGGCTGTGATTGCGATGTATGTCTCCAATATAAAAATTCTGGACTTTTGACCGATGCTGCACCTTGGGGATGTCTCTTCAATGAGAATCTTATGAGTAGTCTCCTGGAATACTTTTCTTGTCCAATTTGCCACGATCCAATGACCGAGGTAACTCGACCTTAAAAAGCAGTATTGCGTAAAACAACCACAGCCAATCACTATCGATTAAATCTCCCGACTTTCCTTAGGCTACTGCTGCCAATTGCGGTCATGCGTTTTGCTCAAGCTGTCTGCAAACCTGGCTGAAGAAGAAACCTGTCTGCCCAATCTGTTCCAAGGAGGTCACTTGTTGCATCCGGCAATTCAACGTAGACCATCTAATCGAAGATGCTGTTCGAGAATTAAGCAAGGACGCCACAAATGATGATTCTACTATTGCAAATCTCTCCCAAAGTATCCTTGTTGCTGCGTCAGAACGCGCCCATAAGGCGGAAACAGAATCCAAGAAGATTCGAATCTACAGCAATCTCAAACAACAACTGGATAAAGTGAGGATACTCTATCATTGCAAAGGATACACGGGAATTTTTAACACAATGAGCCATTCAAGTCTCCTCACCGGAATCAAGCGACGCTTCGCTGGAATATCAAGCCGGAGGAACGTCTCAACTGCAACTTCAGATGCAATCCATTCCAACTGTCATGAAGAAGGTGCATCATCGGTTGTTTCCAACGAGTGCAGACAAGTTGACCAACCAACCCGATTGCTGAACCGAAGATGCAGAGATTTCGCTCTAGTTGCAAGTGGGGTCCTGATTGCACTGACGTACTTCAATCTCACTGCTTGTACACAATTCTTTTGGTATTGTTGGCTCTGCTTGACAAAGTACAATGGATCCATCCCTAATTATTTGCTGAAGGATGAAGGAAGTCCTCCTCCGCCCCCTCCGCCTTCTCCCAGCAGCTGGTGGAATCGTTAAGAGGGAATCATTCGTGTAAATATCTCAACCAACATTTTAAATTCTGATATCGTGTAATATAAATTCGTGCAAAGTAGTGTTGTAGTACTATGTAAACTGAAATAAGAATAAGGTTAAATAAGTGAAAAAGTGATGATTAATGTGTAACACGATAGCCAACTTCAGTAGATTTGATATAAAAAAATCTTATAATCTTATAATCTTATAATAGAAGATTGCAGGTTCTACGAATCCCTGAAACTATAACACTTTAAAGACTATATATTTGCAACATTAGTTAACCATGATAGCCAGTTTATTGCGCTCAGTAGGTTAAAAACCTTTTCATAGATTCCAAAATCGCGTCTAAGACAAAGATACAGATTTGGGTGGATTGTTACTTTACTGCTTTCACATTTCACCAACCTGTTTCTTAACAGAAATAACTGAATCAGCCTGTCAGTCAGTTTATCGCTTTCTCTAGCTTTCTTAAAACTTTAATTCACGTAGAGTAGAGACGGAAGTTTGTGTCTTTCTCGTAAGTATTTTTACTGCTTTCACCTTTCACACTTTCACATTTCAAGACTAGGCCTACGCGTCTGATCCTTAATGAAGCGATACGAATATTCCTTCGGCATGAGTTGCATGGACAAGCCACCGCGCACCATCTCTCAACCCTTGGCTCGAGCATATTTGGCATACTGAGGATATTTTAGCACGGAGAGTGAGCAGCAAGTTCCTCTTATTGTCGTGAAGGGTCTTACTCGCTGTATTTTGGAGGAAAAACCTGCAGTCTACCAACCCAAGTAATACTAGTAAACCTCACAACTACACAGCGAATGGCTGAATCCACTTGCAACTTGTGTTTGTGCATGAATCCCTTCGCAATGCTGGTTTAACGTGTGCCTTGTGGGTTTACACGAGAGGCGAGTTAAACTCAGCCAGGCTATATTATGGCCGTGTGTGTGTGATCAAATCCTTAGTGCAAGGATTACGCAAGGGAGAATACACCTACTGTGGGCATAAAAAGTGCCTTATGTAAGGCAAGGCAAGGCAAGTCATGTTAGATGAGAATCCCCCCAGCTAAGAGCAAGGTTATACTAAGGGTAAAAAATAAACCTGGGTATTTCTCTCTACAATTCTATGAATCCATGCTTATCTCTCATTGTATGGAATACTTGAGAGACTGTATGGAGTGTGGAAAAGATTTGTTTCCATACACATCCCTACATATAGCAAAAAGTAAGGTGCATGTCGTACTGTGGGATGTACACACACACTCCTCCGTACTCCGTGCTCTGTACTACTTGTGGTTCCAAAATGAGTCAAGTCCTATTCTCATGCTAATGCTTAAACGCTTATTCTACTCGGGTTGATGGTGTGCACTGAGTGGTGGGTCCCTATTCCTCTATCACAATCAGGTTTATATGACACAATACATCTCTCAGGGTCGATTCCACAAGGTCCGTAGTGAATTAAGTACCTCCTTGTCTCACAATGCCCTTCCTCAGTCCTTAGTCCTTAGTGCCTTAACCCTTTACTTTCTCCACTTCCTCCGAGTCTCCTCACGCCACTGGCAATGAAATCCATCTTGTCCAGGCATTGCCAGGCAAATGGTTCG
>JAQGAC010000366.1:0-26797 GCA_034696585.1 Isotomurus maculatus
CTCCTCAAGACACTCAAACATCGTCTCCTCAAGACACTCAAACATCGTCTCCTCAAGACACTCAAACATCGTCTCCTCAAGACACTCAAACATCGTCTCCTAACCTAACAAAAACTTTGTGCAGGTTGATTATGTGTTTTCTATAATGTTATTGTAGTTGCAAAATATGTAGTAGATTTGAAACCTACGCCAAGGAGATTGTCTACGCCTAGCTAATTCGATCTTGCTCTTAACATTCTTTGAGATCTTAAGAGAATTTGGTAACCTTAAACAAACTTGTGTGTGTATGGGTATCAGATTTTGTACACAGCTCTTCATGAAGTGCCACATTGTTCACTCTCCTGTCGTGACCCCACTGGTCACACGGTTAATCAATCAACACTAAGTTTTGATTCTGACCTCTTTACCCCCTTGATGAATCGCAAGCACACATACTGGCCAGTGACGGACATAGATGACATGCATGGCTCTATAAGCTCAAAATTGCTGGGATAAAACTAGAAATTGCATTTAAGTGGGCCTGTGGGGCACTTGACGTCAACTATGCAACCACTAATTAATCTATGTTAGGTTGATTTCTCAGGATACTGGGGACAAAATTTCAGGTTAAATCCTAACCTAATTGCAATAACTTTCAGAGGAACGACATTTGCGGAATTGTGCAGTATTTGTCATCAAAATCTGTATGATCCTACAAGTGAAAGAATTGAACTATCTGGGCTTATATAACCTGCTTGGTGTAGGTATATGGCAACCCTGAGGTTTTTAGGTCCTTTTTCGACAGATTCAGTGCCTAAAATGTCGCCATGGAATGAGAGACCTGTTTTTTCGTGCCAATCACTCAATTAATAAATACAAGGAATGGTTGTTGAGCACAGCTCTTGTGATGAACTCGAAGACTGCTGCTGCAGATTCGACGAACGTGGGGGTGCTTGTCTCAATGGCAGTTCATAAGGCCAAATCGGTGCATCAGGTGAGGACGAGCGTTTCTTTTTACGCGACATGTCTAAAGGCTGACAGTCTTCTTCAAAATCCTGAAACGATGCGACAACAGACTGTTTCACCATCACATTAACAGCGCCTTTATTCTTGAAGATCGGCAAGTGCCCCAACGTCCACACACTTCCTCCACCAGCCGTTAAAACCTCTGGAGGCTATGTGACCAACGCTTTGTATAAAATACCACTGCTCACTGGAACTCCTCCATATTCTCCACCAAAACGACCCACGTCATCTTCCACGCTACTCCCACTTCTTCCTCCCTCCAAAAACTTCCTTTTGTTACTGGTAACCAACGTTCCTCCTCAAGTCAAAAGTCTCATTGGAAGTGAATGAACGCCACCCCTTGAGTTGAGAAGATCCTGCGGTAGTGTAGCAACAACCACAGCGTAACCATCGGGGTGTGGGGTAGGGATGGCCTATCTCTCATTAAGGGGATTGGAGGGAGGATTGCTGATGTGACGGAAGACCGCCGTGCGACCGACTTTCGTTTCCAGCGCCTAAGCATTGCGCTGCAGCGGGGCAATGCCGCTGCTGTTTTGGGCACTCTCCCAGCTGGCCGTGAGCTTGACGAGATTTTCCTCCTGTGATCCCTTTTTCTCCACATTTTTTCTTTGCGCCTTTTATCCTTATGAAGCTGGAAACACTCGTCGCCCTCATTTTTTTGTAACCATTGTCTTACTCCTTAAAGATGTCAATTCTTTTATCTCTGTCTCGTGATTTCCATAAGTCAATAGATACCACAGAGTCTGTCGACTAGAACTAGACTACTTCCGGAGACCATTCCCGCAGCACGCGACAAAATATCCAGCGTAGACTCCATCTCCCTTATCCTTCCTCCTGCCAAACAATAAAACTCCATTAAAATCGCTTCCACCTCTTTTAACGCGGATCCCAAATAATCCTGAATAATATTCCACTTGTCAAAAGCCAAATATTAACACATGAAAAATAAAGAACTAAAAGCAACAAATAAATATAATCTTTAGTCTTCCTGACCACAAACCATTTCCTCCTTGACTTTTATTCGTACTAATCTCCCCTACCTTCTTCTCCAAACTTATGCAAGTGAGCTTATCTCCGACTGACCGAGTTGGAAGAAGATTCCTTCACAAAATCTGGAGCTGTTGGGAGGAATTGGTGGTGACGATGGAGATGAACTTAAACTTTTCATTGAAAATCCTTACCGTCCTCTTTAATGAGGGAAATGAAGGAACAGGTGAAGACTAAATACCCCGACAACTAAATCAGAGAGAATGAAGATCAACCATCTAAATCCAAAGGTGAATAAGATGAAATTTTGGGTCACTAACAAGATTAAGTGTTTATTGACCTCAATTGGACTTGGGAATCACTAGTTGGGAATGGGATTGACACGAGGTGTTTTATTGATTAATGAGATTGATGATTGATGTAATTTGACATTATGAGCGAAGCAATGTGTCAAGGTGGATGAGGCAGGATGATGAGTTATATCCGGAGAAATATTAGGAAGTAACTGAATATAATGGATCATAATATAAAGTGATGGTTTGAATAAGAATAAGATGATTGAGATGATAAAGGGGATGATGAGTGGTGGTGATGTAATAAATGCAAAGTTGTTAGACAGTGATATGGTTTTTAAAAAAAGTTAATTTTTAATTTTTTAGCAAGCTTAGAATAACACAAAATTACACAGCTTATTTACAGCATTATAACTAACTTAATTATGTTCTAAAAATTTTGAAAGCTTTGTGCACATTACCTTTACATACAACACTATCAGGCATTCATTCTTTCCTTTGATTTTGAAAAGCTGACTCCAACATTTAATGCAAACCGAAAGATGTTGTAAAACTGGTCTGCAAATCTATCTATATAAATTATAAACCTGCGTTATGTAGTCGTCAAGTTGTTGATTTTTTTGTTCGACATTCCCAGCAGCTGCAACAACTTGCGGTGATGAACAGCCTACTGCCGCTTAAACTGGATACAGCTTACGGGATTTTTTGGCATAAAACAGTACTTTGTCGCTGCCATGCCGAAATGAGTGACATATCTTCTACCAAGGGTCAAGTACATACAACCCTTTGACCTGTATGCATGTTCATAGAATGGATCATGCTTTCTCCTAAGACCAAAAATAAGACTACATGAATGACACTTCATTTTTTTGTCATAACCCAAATTAAAAACCCCATCTAGAGTAAGTCGAGTTGGCGTTAGACCAAATGTTCGTTGAAACTTGTAATTATTTAAAGGTAGGAAACCATAATAACGGTTATTGTAGAGTTGCACTTCTTCGTTATTAATATAGTGAGATAACGTGTGTGAAATCATAATTTCATAATTAAAACGACGAATGGATGTGGAGGAGTGTGTGCGAAATGAATGTGGAAATCATAAGTTAAAATAATTATTGGTAAGAAGTGAACGAGTATTGTAAGCTTATGAGGGTTTGTGAGCGGATGTCACATCCGTTATAGATGTGACACATCCGGGGAGTGCTGACCACTCCACAAGGAAAAATAGGAGAGTTAAGAGTAAGAAGGAATAAAGAGTGTGGACAGTGGGGCTCCGGAGTTGAGAAGACACACAATAAAAGGAGACTAAGATCTCCATCAGAAAATACACAACAATTACTCTTTCATCCTAAAATTATGCATTATTTGTCACGCACACTAATTATTAACTGATACATGACACCTTAACAACATTTCGGTGAAAGAACCTTTCAATATCTACGAGTGGGATTTAATATACTCTGGTTGATTCCATTTTACACTGATCAACTACAAGCACAAAAGTGTTAATGTCTGTGAACCTGAGGTATGATATCCCAACGTGGCGAACACAGCTGCTGGTTCTGAAGATCTTGAGTAGGATTGATGTAAAGAAGCAAGCCTGTCCGAAATCTACAGGACCTGCATACCCACTGCATCCTCGGTCTTAATTAAATTATAAAGTTTTTAACAAAAAAATGTAAGTCCGCAGGCGACTTCGGCTACTTTTTAGACAGTTTGATGATCATCGGCTTGACTACTTCGTTCACTTCCCAGTCGAGGTAATTTTTTCATTACACAATTCTCTAAACACGACCTCCTCGCCACAAAAGAGGTAAAAACTGTACCCATAAGCAAGATTTCTAAGTAGTGTGCATATTCTGCGAATATACTTGGTGGGTTGGTGGCAGGTGTGAAAAGTCAATGCTGGTTTTCATCAACTTTAGCACATATAAGAAATTATTCGCTGGGTCTCGTATAAGTACTCGTAGACTAGCAGTTTCTCCTTCTAAAAGTTGAACGTTGCCTTCAAAATGATGCCGGAAGTGATCTAGCTTTTCGTAATACCTCCTTACAGTACTCTAGTATCAAGAACGCATTTATAATTTTGGGTTAGGTTAGGTTAGGTTAGACTAGGTGTCCCCTTTTTCATGTGAAACAGAGACAAATCGGCAGATATGACTGCAACATTATCAAAAATGTCAATGGATGCCAAGTTCCAGCCGCAGTGCATGGCTTTATACTTGTGTAGCTTGAAGAATCGGCGTGAAACTTTCCGTATATGCTGCAGATTGCTGAATTAATTGTGACATCAATGATTTCATCTCCCTTGACCTGGGCCTGCTTTTTTAACTCCATAAAATATTCCATTGCATCTTTAAGATAAAATCTGGTGCGGAACTTGGCTTTGTGTATTTTGGTTACCACCATTCCCTTGTTGATGAAATATTTTAACATTTGGTGATTAACCAGGTAGCCGGTTTGAGGATCAAGACTATCTACAAACCTTTCTTGTTGAAACGTATATGCAGCAGGTGGTGAAGTACGGTCACATATATTTTGTTGATACACAGACAAGTCATTACATGCAACTTTTCGTTAAAAAAAATGGAGGAAGCTCATTGCACTCGTCGTGCTTTTCAGAGGGATATGCTAGTCTTTGTAGCAAAATTGTCACTGGTCTCGAGTGATAGAAACTCACTTATTGTTTGTGATGACGTAAACAGGTTTGATGCGAAAAATGTTCTCCTTGCGGGAACCTAACCTGAGGCACGTGCTGAAACCCAGCAGACAGTAAATTGAAAGAGAATGTATTGCCATTTCTTTCGTGACTGGTGAAAAAATGTGAGGCAAGTTCATCTATTGGTGAGTTCAACAGCTGTCGTACATCTTGAAATTGAAATTGGTTCTTCGATGCAAGGCTGATTATGTGTTCACTATCCTTTGCAGTAATTTTAAACTCTTTTAACGTTTCAACCCTTCGGAATTTAAAGCCTCCAATATAGCTTTGATCTCTTTAGTTGAGTCGTCGTGACAGAAAATCCTTAAGGCAACCTTTATTGTTAAAATGTTACACTTTGTGCAAATCAAAGAGTAGAAATAGCCATCAAAATGTGTATGATTAAATGCAGGTAGTTCCTTTTCCCAAACTTTTTATGGCAAAGAGGACAGACACTAACCTAAGCAAACCACATCTTTTCAATCCTTCATTAAATTTTAGAGGCATATATGTGGTCTTCACTTTTTCAACAATCTCGGTTCCTACCGATTAAATAGTGCACAAGAAATGCTCAATAGCATCAGTAGCAAAGTATCTAACTTGTTTATATATTTTCCAGTTCGGGTCGATGACGAAAAAACTGTACCCAGCAACGTTACTCCCATAAACTCCTTTTGTTTATGTTCCAGATGGAAATATATGCTCCTGAATGTCTTGAAAAGTCAAAATCTTGAATATAATCATATATTAAACATCAATTTTGAAAAATTACATAGTTTTGGTGCAACATACTCTGCAACTCCTCTGTTTCTACAGATGGAATTGTGCCTTTCGTTTGTTGTGGAGACGGGTTTAAAGCATCCAAGACACACCCCTAGTTTTACACATCCCTGCTTGTGGTAAAATTTTGATAGGCCTCTAATCAAGCAATAGTGACCATTATTTGATTCTACAGTGTTTGCTTGAAAACCTAACCTAACCTTACCTTTTACCTACCTTTTCTCAAAAATAAACTCTGAAAATTTCAGAGAGTAAATTTCTTTCCCAGTAATCATCAAAACGTTGACTTGAATTGAATTTTTAGACTCAAATATGCTCATGTCTGTCAACGCAACAATTGACCGGAAACCATCAAAATATATTTCTTTGCTTTTGTCAACCCTCTTGATGATAGCATTGTTTGAAAGCTGATTCTCCCATTTACACTTAAGCTTTTTCTTCTCTTTCTTCTTTTCAGTTTCAAACAAACTGTCATTCATTTATTTGGCTGACGAAGGAATCTCATGCAGGTAAAGCTGGGCAAGTATGCTTAGCATAAAGCATCGATTGGTGTATGTCTTAATTTATATTATTCTTTGTTTTCTAAAAAGGGGGAATTGGTATATTTACGCTGCCCACCAACTCGTATACTTGTTTGTTTCTGCTCAGTAAAGGTCTATAAGAGATAATTTTACAGTATTAGATTGTGCACTTTGAAGCTTCTGTCCACTACCCTCAGCTTCGTACAATGACAAGGAAGTAACCAGATAATTAAGGGGACTTTGCATCGATGACATTATAAGTTGTTTATGCGTTGTTCTTATACAAGGGGTGAACAAATTTCGCTCTAGCTGTCTTCCGACTGTAATTTTTTCAATTGAGACTCGAATTTTATCCAAGTCTTGATTACTCTAAAGACATCAACTAATTGACTGAAGATAATGAACCTGTAATTTTTAATTATGTCGTAGACTCGCCCGTATTCGGTTTTGCTCGAATTTGCTTTTAAAAACGAACATTTCACCCTCGTGAGTAACTTGAAACAGCTCAAATTGTTCTCATTGAAGAAAATGTGGGTTTGCATTTTGGTCGTTTTCTCTTGATCTTCCATCTTGAGTACATATATGATTGTTGACATCAAGAAAAACGCAACCACAGGAGCTGCACTTGTGAGCAAGTTCATTATGAAGGTTGACTTGTGAGTAGTGTAGAAACACAGTACGACAGTCGTCATTTGACAGCGAAAAACACGAGGACCAGGTTTTTTCTTCGCAAAACATTAGGTTGTAATCCTACTTCGACAACAGTGGGGAGTGATGATAAAAGATTGTTCGTGTTCATAGCCCTCACTTTTTTAAAATTAATAATTTAGACAGTATCCTTTTTAATCCTTGGACCCAAGACTCGTTCCTTGCATCACAAGCGTAGCAGATTTGGGAAATTCCTAGTGACAGGAACCCTTTCGCTAACCTAACCAGGTAAACGTATTCCATGTAGATGGGAAAGTCAGGATCAGCATACCTCAGGAAAGTACCTGAAGTGAGCCTCGTTGGTGGAGTGGATTGCTCATTAGTTAGAAGAGGGTAACCCGGGGAAGGAAAATATGAAATTTGAGATTTTGTACTTTTAGTCTCTCTGGCCGTTGTAAAGGAGTAGGGTCAGAAGGTGAGGCCAAAGGCATGAGTGTCGGGGTGATGCCTGTGTCAGATTTCAAGGGAGTTGGTTGGTGTGGTTGTGCAGTAGCGATGAACGATATCAAAGCAGTGACGACCAAATTCCTCTTGGATTCGATAATTGTTATTAGGTAATCGTTCAGGGAGTTTGTAATGTTCTTTGAATTGGGGTTATTAAACTCGATTACCCTAAAATAAACCCAAGTATTTCCTTATGTACCGCACTGAAAGTGTCTCGGTAGCGTTCTTGTTGAAAAAGGATCCACAATTTCGCCGTGGTGCGTGAAGGTTAGGTTCATTTCTGAGTGAAAGACGTAGGTCTTCCAGGTTATCATCGTCAAATGAGTGCAAAGGAAGATTTAATTACCCCTCAGGTGGTAAACGAGGATGAAAACCATACAGGAGATATTGGGGTGAGTAGCCTGCAGCAGAGTGATTGCTGTTTGTATACTCAAAGGTGGTTATTGATAGCCAACTTTGCCACGAGTGTGGAAGCAGGGAGACGTAAGATTTTAAGATCTTCTCCACCGTGTAATTCAGTCGTTCCACGCCTGCGCTATGTTCGTTTGCAGTACAGAGTTTAGGTGTCAGTTTGGTGTCAAGCCGAACTGTTGTTGTAACGTAGTGGTGTAAGTTGGATTGGGGAAGTAACTGCCTCTGTCAGAAACAATCATTTCCGGAGAATCGTAGACAAACGCCACTTCTGTGAGAATGAAGTGGGACGACTGATCATCTTACCTGGTTCTGGAGTGTGTCTGGATTTTAGGCCTTAACGCTTGTCACAGCTTTTGATTGAATGACCTCCCCAAAAGCCTGCATGATATACATCACATATGGTAAAAGCTTTTAGAGAGTGAAGTATTTCCAGGCGTGGCTTGGTTTTCCCGTATCCCGAATCCAGTTATGATTTTCATGCGGTAAGGGTCAATTTGTTGTGTCTTCGTAAGTTCCTCTTTTTTCCCTAAAAAAGTAATTACTAGTGCTTCTTCCGTGGTCTTAAAAGGTTTCAGGAATCTGGGATCATCCTTGGGTTTGTCCAGTTCCTTGGAAATGAGATGACTGCAACTATCTGCGAGCGTATGCTCCAAACCACGCATGAAATTCAATTTGGTGTTGGCGCTTTGCAAACGAAACATCCAACGATGAAGGCGTTCATTCTTGAGATGGAGTTGCCGATTATTCAATAGGTAACTGCCAGCTGAATGATCGGTGTATGCGTAGTTGTCTTCGTGATCTTGAAGATGAATTCTCCATTTTTTTACGTCCCAGATGATTGCGAAAAGTTTTTTCTCCGTCATGGTGAAGTTGACTTAAGCTGCCGTCAAATTGCGAGATGCGTACTTGACAGCTGAATGTTTACCGCTGTAGAGCTGGGTAATCCATGCGCAGATCCCATACTCGTTCGCAACTGAAAATATATTGACTGAACGTCTTGGGTCATAAAGCCGGAACATTGGTGGAGTTTATCGTTCCTTAATTTCTTGGAACACTTCCACCTTGTGTTGATTCCAGCTGAAACGAACTCCTTTGTGAAGAAATTTGGTCAATTGTTAGGCTATTGTAACAAAATTTGGCAGCCATTTGCGATACCAAGATACCATCACTGTGAAGGATCTTATATTTTTGAGGTTCTTATGAGAAGTAAACTGATCCATAAAGGCCACTTTGGCTGGATCAGGACTCACTTAACCTTCCTCCACTATGAGCACCAGAATTTTAAGGCATCAAAATTCGAGTTGGGATTTTAAGGGATGTAACAGCAGGTTTACATTTCTGAGACGGCTAAAGAGTTGTTCCAAAAGCGTAGATGATTTTCAAAGCTTTTGCAATGACTGTAAAGTCGTCGACTTAGAACAGAACCTACTTCATCCCGTGGAAGATATAAGAATTGAACAAACAACGGAAGAGGATAATTGGAGGCTCATTGGTAATCGTTGGGATTGATATCGGCCAGTGGGAGTAATTAAACTCAGGAACCGTTTATCCGCTTTCGCTTATGAAATTCGGTATCTGAAAGGCTTGTACGAAGTCTAGCCCACTGAAGTTGTCTGCTCCTGTTAGCCGATCAAAGACGCTTCGTAATGAAGTTATGGGAGTATGGTCGCGCAAAAGCAAAATCTGGTTGAGCTGTCTCAAGTCAACACAGTTCCTTCGTTCGATTCAACCATTCGTCTTTGTCACAGTTTTTTGGAGTGATAAGATGGCCGACACTTAATTTCTTCAAAATGCCTAGTTTGAACATTTTGTTGACTTCATCATTGATGTATTTTCCTTGTGCCATTGAGACCTTGTATGTTTGTTGAACCAACGACGTTACGTGTGAAGGAACTTGTAGCATGATCTTCAGAACATTGCATATTGATCTCTCCTATTTGTCCGCCCCAGCTGAAGAGGTCTTTATACCTAAACACCAGTTTGAACAGTTGAGCCCTCTGAGGTTTTGTCAATTCTGGACCTAAAAATACTGAGCTGATTTGCACCTTTTCGACCTCTGGAAACCGAGTTGATTGAGCATATTCATTGATTATTATTTCATATGAGTTGATCTCATGTTCAGGAGTAATGCTTTCCAAAATTCCCAGCCGCTCGCCTTTACTTATTGTGGAACCGTTACCTGTGTTTTGAACGGGAATGTGTGTGAGCTTGTTACCCTGAACATAAAATTTTTCTGGAGTAATGTCTGGTGGTGAACTGGAGGTCATATTCAAAGAAATAGTGGTCGTTGTTTCCCTTGAGGACCGGCGTGAAGCTTATTCTAATATAACTAAATGCCGGTAAAACTGTATCTTTACTGCAATATACGCCCCTCTTCTGTCTGTTCTGCATCATCCAATTTTGGATACGTGCTGAATACGTCTTGAGGTGTACTTTGATTCGGCCTCTTCTCCCAGTATATAAATCGAAGAACGGCACCTCTTCCGAACCGATCATTAATATCTTCCTTCGGAAGTTTATAGTCGGTTGACACTGAAAGTCGAAAGGGTATCCTTGTATTATTGTGTTCGAAGAGATACACAAAAAGATTTCGAATAGGTGTGTTTCGTATCTGAAAAGTTATCGTGGCCGATGTGTTCAACGAGCCACTACCGGTAAATCCGATGACCTCAATGACATTGACATGAGAAATTGTTGGCTGGTAAAAAGCGAAGCTCTGCAACTTCCTCCGTCAAGTTCGCAATAGCACTCAGATGAGCATCAGCAGCAGGGGGTGAAGGACCTGCTAAGCCCTGTGGGCTGGATAACATATCGGGACCCACTGCAGCCTGAGGATGTGCATACAATTGACGCAACTGGTCATAGCGGATCAGATATGCCAAGACTCGTTAAGGAGTGTCCGGTCGGAAGATGTACATCTGAATGAGAAATGCCAATGGAAGACACTGCATCATATGAGAAGCTTGAAGCTTCTCGTTGGAAATTCCAGTTTCCTGAATATCGCTAGATATTTGTAGTAAAATTCATAGGAAGAATTGCAAGTGCTCCATTGTAGCGCCTTTAGTTTCTGGAGGTTGGCTTCCACACTGTCTAAGTTTTAAAGGTTAGGTTAGGTTAGGTTAGGTTAGGTTAGGTTAGTTTAGAGGCGTTCAGGAATTGCGCGACGAACGTGTTCCAATGTGAGTACGGTAAAGCCTAAAGCTGGGCCGGGATGTCCTGAAACATGTTGGGCTAGCTGGGAGTCATTTGATACATAGCTATGCCCAAAAGTAATAAAGCGCCTGATGAAAGATGCTGCGGAGCTGCCAGGGTTAGCATCAAAGATAAGCTAATGTCTGATTGGAGATTGGTAAATTATTGTGGACATAACTTGAGTAACCAAAGCTGTGGTAGTCGCTGTAGCCAATGATGGTTGACGAAGTGGGAGTCACTACGGTACCACTCGTGGTTAAGATTGCTCCTTCACCCGTGGTGGTCATCTCGAACTGTTTCCTGGTGGAACTCTATGGAGTGATTAGTCACACTGGTCAGGTAGGTGGAGAGAGGTTCGTCCAAGATATGTGGCTGTGGGCTTACGATCGAGTCGGTAAAATTCAAAGACTTCGAGCCTTAAGGAATAGAAGTAGTACATTGCGGGGATTGGAGAGTTGCGTCTCCAATTGTTTCTGTATAATAGCTGCCAGAAATCTCCGCCGGACCCTCTCAACTTCGTAAAATTGGATGGTGTACTGATAAATTGAAGCCCGGGTCTGCAGATCCAATACAGTTTCAGCTTCCCCGGTTTCCTTCGTCAGCAAGGCGAACTGAGCTCCGATGGCGGCCGAACGAGATCGTCGATTGTACTACCAGATTCCGGTTATCTGTAAAAGGTTATTAAATAAATCAGGGTAATATGGTCGAATGTCATCAAGATCGGGTTGATTTATTAAAACAACCCCGTTCTATATGATGTCCTGACGATCAGCTAGATCACTGGTGTAGGCATCACCAGTCGGTTTAGGCGATAGTGTTTTAAATGATGTCGGTACCTTCGTAGATGCGTTCGCAGCAATCTGCGTGAGAGCAGTGTGCGTCTAACTGTATCAAGCTAGCTGGAGATGACGGAGGTGTAAACACTCAAATAGGAGTAATGAGTGAACCTCCGGAAGTTGGGTCAACACTGGCTGGACGTGGGTCCCCCTGAAGAGCTGTACTTAAGATCCTAGAGAGGTCCTCGACCTCCGAGTCTAGAATCGAGTTGTCGTAGGAGGTGGAGTGAACACTAATTATAGCTGAGTCCTCCCAATTGTGACCCAAAGTATCCCCTTTGAGATCTTCTGTGGAAACAATGCGGGCCCTAGGGGTGTGGAAGGTAGAATCTTTCGGGTCAGGGAGTTTAGATAGATTCTGATAAGAGAATGTCTCAGAGAACGTGTCGTTGAAGACAAGCTGGGGGAGCCGTTCGGTACGCTGGGTCTGTGTATCTGGTGTACCTTACATAGGAGAGCGAGCTAGGCGAGCTGTTCGTGCAAAAGGAGCAATAAAAGGATTATCAAAGACTGCGTATTCATCTAACAGCTCATCTAAAGCTAAAACCTCGGTCGAATGAATGTCGTCCTGACCAACTAAAGGGTCATCCAGGACTGAATTATCGTCTACAGGGTAAGGAGAGTCGCTGCGCATCTCGTCTTGTCTGCCTGCGATAAATTTTAGACGGCGCCGCTCTCGATTGCGCTCCCTAACCGCAATACGGTTACGCTGTTGCAGAATTGATAGCGGTGTATGCTCCTCACCTGCGCCCTGAGAGCGCAGTCGGCTCATAGAAGCGCACTGAAGCCGTGATCAGTGGTCCCAGTGAACTCACAAAATTTCCCAGATGAAAAGTCAGGATGTGCAGCTTTCGTCAAATTTAAGATTCACCATTTAAGTGAGGATATAATATTTTGTTACTTATCTCATAATCCGAAATGTACTTGTGCCGAGCCTCTTGGCAGGCGAACTTTACATATTTTTGATCACCGAAAAGATGCACTTTTATTTGTGACAAGACATATTTCGATGTTAGATGGTGGTCAATAACGAAAATCTATTAAACTGACTAGGCGTGACTGAATCTCAAGCCCAAACTTATTTAGCAGGTGACTACCCTTTCATAAAGATAAAGGTAGCAAAGTTGGAATTGGGACTTATCTGTCCACAGTATATTAGTAGATAAACTTTCAACATATTTAAAACTTATACTAAACGGTAATTCTTTGCATAATTTCACGTTGTACTTGTAGGAAATAAATTCCAAGTTAATGAATTGAAGAATTTAAACAAAATGTTTTAAGATTTTTACTCATTGAACGACTGCGTAGCGCGTAGACATAAAACAGTAATACCTTAGACGGCAAAACATAGGTATCCAGTCTGTCATTTATATTAATTATTTTTAACTTGGTTTACATAATACGGATTATTCAGGACGGAGTTTGTTGTTTCAGAGGTACATTTTGACAAATTCGTGTTTGTAGAAAATATCTCAGTCAGTTTAAATATTACGCAGATTTGGTGACCAAACCAGTGCACAGTGTAAATTAGACAAATTGACTAAGTTAGTGCCGTGCTACCACAATATAAATTCTTCTTTCACTAATGTAATTGAAGTCCAACTGATTTACGAGATCAAAGATTTGCATTAAGAATCAGATTATGAGGCTGCCAAGAGGTGAGACTAGTGGCGATGCACGAAATTCAAACACACCAGTTGGTAAATAAAAGTCCCCACCTCAACTTTTGAAACTTTGATATATCCGCAAGTTTACAAGTTGGAGTGAGGTAGGTGGTCTCTAAAAATAGCTCTTGTTGTTCTGTGACGAACAGTATATAATAACGTGGGTATCAGGGGGTGTGTTTATAATTATTAATTATTTATAAGTATTGTGAAAGTGGTGCAGGAGAGATGTGCCAATCTCTCCTGGAGTAAGAAATCAGTGTATGTCTAAAGCAATAGGTGCATTAGCATGAAGTTTCCGTTACAGAGTATATGTGGGTTCTTACATTTACTGATGGAGTATCAAGTCAATTTCTCGGACAACCAGGTCACGAGAAGTGTTTGGTGACCGACTTATGTACGAATAAGTGTATGAGGCATGGTGAGACTGGGAGGAATCAAGGTATTTATTCGTTATGTCTGAGAGCTGCTTTAGGTGTTGTGCCACACACTGAGTTGACCTCGTACTCCTATTGGAAGACTGAGAGTGTTCCAAGGAACTTTCTCCCCCTTCACAACAGGAAAGTAAGTGTGTCGTGGGAGGAACTCTCACCAGGTCACCCATCAAGGATCACTACAATAATGACGACGACTGGTTCTGTATATCGTATATGAATTTTGGAAATAAAACACCTGTATATGATCTCACCATCCCTTGCAACTGATTAAAAGCTCTTGACGTCAAAGCCCCATGGTTAGCAGGATTAACTTGCCTCACTACTTCAACTTCATTGGACTTTGCAGTTAACTCCAACTTTAGTCTTTCATTTTCTATTTGGAACTCCCTAAAGGTGCCTGTGCTTTACTTCTCTTAACTACTTTACGGTCTTTTCGTGGACATTGGACAGCATAACGTGCGCTACGAGCATACCCTTCAGAAGGTTTTCCCTTTCAGAATCACTAAGCGTATTGTTACTTGAAAGAGTATTTTGTATGATTGAAATTAATTGAATATTGGTCTGGAAGAGACTGTAGTAAACGTCGCTACCCGGTTGACCCGACTGTCCAACAAAATCTGAAAATGAAATGCTGGAGTTTTGGACTTTTGGCTGGTCTGGAGAAGACTGTTAATTGCAGAAATTATTACTTCTTGAATGAAGAATTATGAAAAGGTCAAATTAATTTCTAAAGTAAGATTTCTCTTCAGGTCCTAAATTGAAGTCTATTTTCAGTTGCTTCATGTAAAGGACACATTCTGATAATTCGTATAAAAGCACTTCGGGACTTGCATCACATCGTCATTATTTATCATGGGTGTCTGCTCTCTATCCGAACATTTATTTAACCTGGAAAATGTCCACTATTACGGAATTGGGTCGGAGACGTTTCATATCCATTGCGGAAACGAAAAACCCACCAACTTCAAAAATGGCATCTAGTTTGCAATCCAATCCAACAACGACAGCAGGTTCATGATACCAGCAGAGCAAGACCAAATACAACCTGTAAGTCCCATTTTCATTCTAATTTATGTTTTAAATACATTGATTGGAATAAAATATTGGTTAAGCAAGGGCCTGGTGATGAAATATTCAATGACACGGGTGGGAACCCCTACTCACCTCTCACAGATATGACTTTGCGTTCAACGCTGATTATCCCAATTCCGGTAGATCGGCATTTACTTGGTCTGATAGTGAAACAAGATGGGCCTTTATTAGCGGAATTCGGGGGAGACGCGGTAGATTCCAATCATGACATTGACTCCAGCGATGATGAATAGTATGATGCAGATGATGTAGCTTCCACCGTTTCCGATACAAACTGATAGCTCCAGTTCCATCTGCTACAATGAGACTGTCTGATATTTTGAGCGAAACCGGGCACAAATTCGAAGATTCTGAGCCATCTCCAGAATTCCGGTTAACTTTGTTTAAATAAAAAACCTTCCTTAATGATAATTTAGCATTTAATTTACCGCATGCCTTTTTTGGACTTGGCGTGACGCATATAGTTAGCGTCACTTTCCCCAGCGTATGCATCTCATAGTCACTCACATCATTCAAGTCTGGCTTTTGTTCTGACTGGCAATCACATCTCCCGTATTTTTCACAAGCTCATGACCATAATATTTCTTGGAAATTTCAAAAAAATTCCCAAAAAGTGTTTAAAACGATCTTGTTCAGTCCTTCTAACATCTTATCTTTATTCAGTGATCATCTTCATATTATTCTGTCATTACAACGGAGGCAACTTTGCAGCTTGCTTGCAGCGAGAATGAATTTGGGTGCATCCCAAAACATTTAGGCTCTCTGTGTCGACTCTCTGGAAGGACTCAGTGTTGTTCCTGACGCGTTGTACAGCGATGATGCTCATCTTTGTCCACCAACCACATCCCCAAATCACGCCTGGGTTAGGCAGAGACTTGCCTGTCCAGTACATTTTAAGGTGGGTATGTAGGTCACAATTGTTGGGGTGAGATCGCGGACATTTCTCAGGCAGGTTAGGGAACTGGCTTTGGTGGAGCTTGGGAACCTCCAGGTATGGACTCATGCCCGAATTCAGAGGCCCAATGCTACAGCTGATGGCTGGCTTGAGAGACATTGACCACGTGCTCAGTTCAACTGGAGAGGTTACAATCCCTTCAAACCCGCAACGTAAGAACATCAGTACATCTAACCAGTGGACGAGGAGAGACCGCATGATGAACCCGTCTACAAAAACATCTATGATGCTGCTTTTTAGCTCGATGAATCTGCCAATCATCCTTTATATGAGAACGCCTGACAGCCTCGCCGGTCCGAACGTGCTCGACTGCCAAGCATCTGATTTGCCGATTGCCACTTTGACACCTCGGTATGTACTGCAAGAATATGCAACGTTTTCTCAATGTACCGACCATAATTGCATTTTTCTGTGTACAGACACGACCTTGCACATGTTCTAGTAAACCCAAAGGACGCAAGGCAACAGCTTCTGATGCCGACCAGTAGTTCTCACGCCAATTTTTTATTGTTGATTGTCATAGATTAACCCTTCTGGTTTATGTTACTCGCTTAACATCGAAAAAATTTGATTGATTATTTTGCGATCATAATTTTATAATTTGATGTCATCTGAATTGTTTGCACTATTGCAGTCTGCGCCAACGGGCACGATTCCTATCCATATCTCGCATGTGCCCAGATTATTTGACTCAAGTTTACGTGACCCAGGCTGGCATTGTCATGTAAGGCTGAATTTCTGCCGATTGCTTGGAAAGCACACATTTGGCCGACCAGGCAATTATGTGACCATTCTCTTCCCAAGCTTCACAATACAGACCCACGTACATTCATAACGCCCGTACCTTCTAGCACTGACTTAGGCTTCTGTCCTATGCCACAGCATTGGACCCAATCCGACAGACATTCTGGAGTAGGTACCTGAGCGTCTGCGAGACTGGCCAGTTCTTTTTCCAACTCACACACTCAATTCTCACGTACAGTCATAACGCCCATACCTTCCAAATCTGACTTAGGTTTTTCCGTATGCCACAGCATTGGAACACATCCGACACACATTCTGAAGTAGATAGGTATATACCTGAACGTCTGCAAGGTTTCACACTTCAACACACACACTCAAGTCTCACAAGCGTCCATCATCTCCATTTATTCCCACACTGACTAACACTCATAACGCCAATACCTTCAAAAACTGAGTTAGGTTGTTCCCTATATTACAGCATTGCAACCCTTCCGACACACATTAAGGTGTAAGTACCTGCTCGTCTGAGAGACTTGACCTTTTACTTTCCCACTTACACACCGTAGACCCACCTGCATTCATGTCATCCATACCTTCCAACGCTAACTAATTTCCCCTCTCGACTCCCTTGGAACCGCTCGCGCTAGCACATGGAATAAACTCGTGAGTTTCGGGCGTGGCTGAAACAGTCGTTATATATGCTACTGAATTGTGTTTTGTACTTATATGAATATATTTCTTTTTTATGTTACTACTTAAGTAATATTTCCGAGTGTTAGGTTAGGTACATACTTGAATAGGAAGATTTTTGTGTTGATGCCATTCCTTTTGGAGTGGAGTTTTAGGCTCGAATAAAACATGTGTATTTGTTTGTTTGTTAAATAAGGCTACGGAAACGAAGCTGCCTAGCAATATGTATTTCACTTGTGTGTGCGCGTGCATGAACACACTGTTGTGCGATTGTTCGGTGTTTGACCCGTAATTTATTAGTACGTAGGTTAACATTTGTGCTCGGCGAGTGTATACGCGTAAATTATCTTTCACTCAATCAATAAAATCAGTCTTTAAAATTAATTGTTCTGAGCGTTTTAAACGATTTACAACCGTTATTCGACCCACACCGTTTATTCTCACGTGTGTCGATTTGAACTTTTCCAATCGCGTCCAGGCAATCACATGCGTGACCATCTTCTCATTGTTTTATTTACTTATTCAAATGATCCATGCCACTCAGCTTCGCTGCTTAAGACAGTACCTCATTTTCTTCTTGTTCTCCTTTAGTCGCACCCTGATACACTTGAAGCTTTTAACCAAATTAACGAACATTTCACCTCCCGATTTTGCCTGCCCTCAACGAAGGTAATGAACAATCGTATCACAGAAAGAAATTTTTATTCTGCAGTTCAGCAAATATCTAATGTTTTTATCGTTTAGCAACCTAGTATTGCTAAATTGTAACATTTGATTTTTTCCACAGCATAATTGATTCAATAGATACACATATTACTCTCTAATTCTATTAATCTAAAACAGCCGTTTGCATTGGCCGCTAATCGAACTCGGTATTGCTGCACTCACAGTAGTTCCATTCAATCGTTCCATTCTGCTCGTCATGCTGCTCAAAAAATTCATATCCCAAAACTTGGCAGTACTGAACGCAAAACTGCACCTCGCAGACCAAGGGATGGTATGAAAAGCGAGGGTTGTTTTTATTTGCGGCAAATATTTTCAAGTTGTCGGGTGCATTTTGAGAGAAGCAGGAGGGATCAAGCTTACAATGTACAAAAATTAGCTGAAATAAAATAAACATATCTTTCTGTTAAATGTAATTTAGAATTTTGAGGTAGGTAAACCTTTGATCCAATCCACTAACCTGAATCAATGTACAGCAGAATATGAATCGGAATTCCATAGCTTACTGTAATTTTTGCTTGGTACTTTTCAAAGTGCAATTTGTAAACCGACTGCTTTCAATGGGCAAAACACAATCAAAGGTATTCCTCAAAACCAAAACCGCACTCCAACTGAAAAATGTAAACAATCAACGTTGTGCTGTTTTCTTTCTTGCAAACTGACGCAACTTTGAATGGATACATAGGTCATCTGTATTAACCGGGTTAAAAAAGGCCAGAAAGCCACAAGCCTCAAATAGAAATATCGAGTTCTAGAGATATTTCTATTTTAGGCTTGTGGCCCCTTCACGGAGCCTTTTTTCTGCTAGTTGCTGCAAATTTTCTATTGTAAAGTATTGATTTTGAATTATTCGTAACCACCAACAAAATATAACCTTCGATAGCCTTAATACCCAAAAATGCCTGTAAAGAACAGCCAGGCATGAGCCCGGCTGTTCTTATTGACAAAATAAAAAAACGAAGTTTAATTTAATCCCTGGAAGCTTATTAGAGCTAGTAGTTGCTTGGTAAAGTTGTGACTTCCTCCAAGAATAGTGACACATGTTTATTCTTTTAAAGGCTTGTGTAAGCCTTAATTTGGACTTTCGTTTATTCTTTTGGGTAAACTTCGAATTTCTTCCTTTTTGCCCCTCTATAGCCACCCTACTTTTTGAAATTTCTGTTCCTGTGTTCCTGGTTGGTGTGTGTGTGCTGAAGCTTGTGGCCTTCAGTCCCTGACCGTTTCACCCTATTCACGTAGACCTGCCGTTCTCCTTCAAGGTCCTAGTTACCAGAGGTTAGTTGCGGGAATATGTATGTATGTATGTAGTTGTAGGAGGCTCTCCTTGCGGTGAGCTCTGCCGAAGCCGTTTAGGACTTATTGCAGAAACTCCTATATACTCTACAAAGCTGATATATTAGGGACCGTGCATTATCTCTATTTTGACAATCACCTGTCAGAGATAAGCAAACCAGGGCAATCCTAGGTCTGGGGAGTGCAACACCGTCATACCCACCGAGGTATCAGCACGAACAAATGCACACTACGCAGCCCAGCTATATACCCACCAGCTTTTTCGTTAGTTTTGCCACTACTGGGACTCGAGCCTCATGAGAGAGAGACCGAGCACAATCCCGTTCTAGCGTGAGTCCAGTGATGAGACCACTGGACCTGGTAAGGAACAAAATGAGCCTACTCTCGACAACAGGAAATGCCAGGAAGTTTATTTTTTTTCTAGTTAAACATTTCGTAATTTTGTCCTGTAATGTCCCTAGGTTTTGTACAAATATTACGAAATTTATTGCCCAAATTGACAATTACTTAACAGGAAATGCATCATAGTCCCCCTTATGTAATGAAACTGAGTTTTTTGGAAATTCCCATCATAGGCCGAAGAGACAAGGGGACACTAGAGGACAAAATTACGAAATGTTTAACTAGAAAATAAGTAAACTTCCAGGCATATCCTGTTGTCGAGACTAGGCTCATTTTGTTCCTTACCATTGAACAAACACGTACAGCTAAAAAAAGGTTGCCCAAATTTGCCCCAAGTAGGACTTTTGACCCTAGGGACCTAGGCACTTTTACTAAAATAACATTACAAATAATAATAAAAGAAAGGAACAACAAGACCTAGAGACTTGAAACTTTAAATATTTACTCTTGGCACTAGTAGTAGCTTTTATTATGAGTTTCGGAGAAGAGGGTCGACCCTGACCCTAAGTAGAGAACCACACCCCTGACCTTTTGAAACTTTACTTTTGAAACCCCCTGACCTTTCATGACCCCCAGATGCACATATACGCAAAAATATTCCGGAAAAAATTCTCAGGGAATAAGTAACATTTTTAATTTCCCCCGAAACATAGTGTTGCCGTTGAAGTACTTCCCCCAATCGCCGTTGAAGTAATTATCCCACTTGCCGTTTAAGTAACCCCCATATCATCGTTGGCCGATGAATTCAACCATTCACTTGCCGTTGATGTTATCCACCCAGCCCTCCCGTCAGGCCGGTCACACGGAAAACCGTTTTGTTGTTGGTGGATGGGATTCAACTGCCGCAATAGAGTAGTGTGGGATAGGAGGGGTGAGTGTGCGTGTGGTGGTGGTGGACAGTATGGCGTAGTATAGAGCATAGGCAGTGGAGTAGTACGTACGTATATTTTTTAAGGTTTTGACATAAGATTTTAAATATTTAATCAATTATTGAACATTTTAAAACGTATCATCTCCATCCTCTCTGTTTACTTATTGAATTGGAATAAATGAATTCAAATTACAATTTTATTACTTGTGCCTTAAATTGGCAATGCCTAGTGCTGGATATATGAGGTTAAAGAATTTGTTTTGAGCTATTAAGTGGGTGGGCTTTTGGGGGTCGCCAGGGTGAAACATTTTGGTTGAAAATTTTCTGCATGCATGATAGGAAGTAGTTTTGCGTGGCGATTAACCATTTTTATGTGTGTTACCATTTTTGTTCTCCTGATACTTACCCGATAACCTAGAAGAAGAACGTTGTGGCACGCTTCTATTGCAGGAAGGTGGACCACACAGTCATTTGATCTCCGCTCCGCTTTCTATATGTAGTTCATATCTTTTAAATTTATCGAGTGTTAGCCTCATACTCCGTTTACCTATTGCGCTCGCAAGCGAACCATATGAAACGCCTGGGAAAATCACTGCGTTGCAAATCCAATGGATAACAATTGGCGAAAGACACAATTTAAGCCCTATGGCACGCTTGCATTGGGCGATGCCAAAAAGGGATTTATTAAGTTTGGTTCTCGTATTTTTGAAGTAAGTTTTGAATCGATTACAATACCTTATTACTAGGAATTTTACAGTTTTTGTGAACTGAAACGTCACCCCAATCAGTGTCAGATTTGATATTTTTTTTGCGCTTGTTAGTAGTAAGCAAAAATTCAGCCTTCTGATGGATAGCTGGGCCAGTAGATTTGCATCAATCAAATGCCGTGCGTATTGTTGCATAGAAACCCAGATCGTCAGCCAACCCGGATTTATAAACAATCAAGTTTTCAATTCCATTTTCAAATAGTAGCTCAATTACAACCACGTTCCAGCAAAGAGGCGAAAGAACACCATCTTGAGGAAATCCTCTTTCGACAATTCTTTCTCTTGTTTCATCGTCAATGATTGATGTGCTTTTTTGTGCAGCAAATCAACCATCAAGGCATCTCATCATCACCGTACTTCTTCAGATTGTTTCTACTTAAGTGAAAAGATGTGTTATTGAGGGCTCCTTCTACGTGAAGATTAACACATATCCCAAATTCTTGACATTTGAGGCTTTTTCCAATTCTAGTGACAATTTAATGCAGAGCAGACTCAGCTGACGTACCTGCAATGCAGGTAACCTATCATGCGTCTTTTAGTTTACTTGGTAATTTGTGTTTGCGTATGTGCCAATCCACCAAGCGTTCAAGTTTTTAAGAGAAAAGGTGTTAAACATATTATCGTATAAGAGCCACCTTCCTTGTCGGGCTTAGAAAGAAATGTAATTTTTGAGTGACGCCTTTGCTTTGGTGTATACCCAAATTCTAGGCAAGCTTGAAAAATTTTAATTAAGTATGGGCAAATTATCTGAAGGGTGATTTGAAGTAGAATAGGAAATATTTTATGCTGCCTACTTACATACTTTTGACAAACTACTTTTGCAATTCTCAGCTCTCGCCCACTCACAAGCATTAAATGACCCTCCGACTCATCAGTTCTCACGTCTGGATTTTCCTGATCGTCCAACCACTCGTCGGCATTCCTGAACCTGATGTGACTTCGCTTAACCAAAGACGACTCTTCCAATGGCAGCTAATCCTGAGTTTTCGTCAACAATTCTGGAAAATATGCTCAAGCAAATTTTACTCTAGACTTCAGCAGCGACCGAAATGGCTCCGGATAGATGACCTTAGGATTGGAAGTCTTGTTCGCAACAAAGAAGAGAACGTACCACCCCAGAAGTGGAGATTATACCGTGTCATTTCCCTGAATCCTGGAGAAGATCAGAAGGTTCGTGTTCGCGCGCTTCGCTCAGCCGACGGAGAAGTTATGCACCCAATTAGTAAGTTGTGTTTACTTCCTACTGAGGACGACGCTTCAGAAGATTCATCATCGTGTGACTTGCAGAATGTAGCTACCGCAGGGTCAACTGTCACTTTATCACAGCTCACTCGCCTGATTTTGTTTTAATTTCCTTATGTCAAGTTTACTTTAGGTGAATATGGAGTTTCTGAAATGTTGTGTTTGTCATAAAAACAATCGAAGTAAAGTAAATAAAAGGGAAGAGATCACTGGACTGCGGTCTACTACAAATTCTCTACTACGCCAGAAAAAAAACATCATTGGATCAAAAACCTTGGATTAAGAGACAGAGGAATTAGAAAGAGCAGTCTAGTGAGTAGTGCTCATTTTCCGAAATCTCAGATAAGACAATACCGACTTGTGGCTAAGTTGCTGGCCTTTGATGTCCCTCATGACGCTAACAAAGAAAAACAAGGCCTCAAACAAGTGAGATAGATTTATTAATGAGCTGAATTTGAAAAATATTCGTAGTTTCAATCAGATACTGTTTGTAAATTTTTTGTTCGGTTTAGATTGCTTGATGTTGAAAACCTTCGAGCTCACAATGAAGTTCTTCAAACAAGCAAAGCTGTACGATCCCCTTGGATGTGGCCATAACAACGACTTAACTAGAATAAACGAATTCCTCTACAAAAAGCATTGTCGCTTAACAAGAAAGCATCAGTATTTTTAAAAAAATTCAAAGTTCAAGAGCGGACGGATATCAAATTGTAACTTTCAGAAGCCGGGACAACAATAACACACTCGACCGTACCTTTGACCTTTTACTGTATAAACCTACCTATGATAACAAGGATCAATTACAAAACATGAAGAAGAAACTGCACTCATCCAGGAAGTCCATTAAGAGATAGAAGCTAACGAATCAACAAAATAACCAGAGAACTGAAGAGCTCAATATGTAACAAAAGTGCAATAAGGTTTCGCCATCATTTTACAGCTGGATACTTCTGCAACTAAAGCACTTTGAAGTAAAATAGGTCAAATCGTACACATATTCGGAGAAATCTACAGCCCTCAGTCTTTACTACTCCTGCGGTGTGAATGGTTACAGGTAAAAGCGAACAGTAGATTTTAGTCCAACATGTAGAAACATGACAGAATGTCAAAACTTACCTTTTGCAGAGACGGAGAAATGGAACTTCAGTCGGCAAGTGAAGCTTTAGTATTTTTAGTGTCAGGAATTTGAGTCGCATCTAGTAGCCTTCTATTTCTCTAAAGTGTACACAAAGTCTCAAATGTTAGACGAGTTGCTTCATACCAATATCAGTTCTCTGCAGTCGATAGGATTTCGTGTGAAAATTGGTATTTGTGACACGAATTTGTTATTTTTTTTATTATTATTAGATGCATAAGCATCCTATATTTACGTATTCATTCAATTGTATTCATCACATGCACATAAAATATGTACTAATAAAATATGTTATACAGGTATCACACGCACAATCAAATCTTTTGTAATACAAATTAGCCACATGCTACATAGTGACTTGTAATTTGTTCCTCACCCAATACGTCTGTGTGATGTGAAGGCCATCTCCTTCGTAGCAATAAGTATTAACATGTACTCTTCCGCAAACTTGTTTTTGTATCTACTTACTAACCCAAGGGTGTTCTCCCACACTGAAGGACTTGAAGTCCACAGCATTACTTTCCTTCCTTATTTATTAGTAGTACCTGCCCTAACATCCAATAAAGAGATATTCTTATTACAGCAGGTGAAGACCATAACTTTCCCGTGTGTTCCTTATTCGCAATCTCATCCATTTTGATCCGGGGCGAACTATACATTCATCCATTTACGGATAAAATATTAATGC
Organism: Isotomurus maculatus; assembly: GCA_034696585.1. NCBI lineage: Eukaryota > Metazoa > Arthropoda > Collembola > Entomobryomorpha > Isotomidae > Isotomurus > Isotomurus maculatus. The sequence continues at coordinate 24,585 of JAQGAC010000366.1, forward strand.
TCTATTTTAAATCTGATTCAACAAAACAACGATGCTGATTTTCAATCAGGGACAGTACACAAAATATTAAATTGTAGCATACAGGATAAGATTAGATTGTTTGAATATGTAATATGCTTTACAAGGGTTGTGGGTTAACAATGTAATTTTGTAAGTTAAATTTATTTAAACCATTGGTAACTTATTTATGTGGCAACATTTTCTATAGGTTAGCTGTATTTGATGGTGGATTTGAAGAGTTCGGTTTTATGCTTAGGGGTGACAAATCTAATTCTGGTATTCGAGCCTTTACTGTTAATAGAGGTATTAACTAGTGACTTTAAGGCCACTGGGATTGAAGCTGAAAGATCGGCATCGCAAAACAAGTTGGCGAAGGTCAATACATAAAAACCTACACCAAGCAGATTATCGAAGCCCAGGTAATTACGTTTACATGCAGAATAACACAGATTTGGAAACAAATGCATTTCCCCACATTTGGTGCTTCTTTTCTGCCTTTTGGGACAGCGTTTACTTCGTGTGTTATGAGAATCGCAGTCTAATTTTGTTCCACAATGACACAATGACATCGCTTTTTCTAACACATTGCACAAAGTTTGGTGGCCTATATGACGATTATGCCCTATCTCAGTCCCTTATCGCTATGAGAATGGGTTTAGAGTGTTGCGCGCGTGGCTAACTCTATCTGTGACCGTACCTGTGGTCGATGGTTCGCTGTATGCAGTCGCTGAGGTCCAGAGTCTCGCCTTGTCCGGGGGTTGTGAGTGACCCGTGGGGATGAAGGTGACACAGCGCGATGCGAGTGTGTATAATATGATAAGTCCGTGTGCGAAGTAAGATAGTTCTGTGAGAGAGACTTAAATTCGTTGTTATCTCGTTCACTGCGCGTCGTAGACTGACTCGCTCAATTTACAGCACACTTATGGCGGCTCCGGTCAATCGCAAAGGTCAAACTAAGGGTCGTAAATCCTTAGCCCTCTAAGTCATGTCACAGCGTCAATTCGGGGTCGTAAATCCTGAATTCCCTGGCCTTCTATGACGGTTGAGTACCTCGAGGGTCAACTAGCTCCATATGGAATATTTCTCCGGAGGAATCTAACCAGCAAAACACTATTTCTAAACCGCAGATACCTGGACCTAGACTCTCACCGCGCTGTATAGACGACAACGTGGTTACTCTAATTATGAAAGGACAAATTATGCGCTCTGCAAATTTCAAAACTCCGTTATTTTATTCACTGGCAACGGTCCGTATTAAACGCAAACTCACAAAACTTAATCTAAGTTAACATTATTCGAATACGCACAAAGACGTCTCGAACAAGACTTGAATAATAACTATTTTCTTATGACCGTTTTGCCTATCTCTATAACACTAACATCAATGCGCATCATGCGCGCTCCAATGAGAAACGAGCAACGGACAGAGACGAGTCGTACTCCGGCTTGCCCTATCTCTACACATTATCACACGTACATTCATTCACGCAACGTTTCAAAGAGACCTAGCCTCGCTAGCTTTACAAGTCTCATAAGCCCAACATAGGAAAGCGAAATCCTAGCCTTACAAACTTCAGAAGTTCCTATCTAAACCTCATTTCTCTTAGATACCTTAATTCTCATAATTACAATATTCAAGTTAATACAATTATCTACTACATCACATTAGGCGTAAATTAACACGAAATATGGATCGACAAGTATTAAATAAATATAAACAAATAATATCTCTCGAATTCACCCTATAATAACATCAACTGACTACAAACAATTAATTCAAACAATAATATTTCAGACCTAGCCTTATAACGTTACGGCTTATGGGAAACCGATTCTGGAGAAAAAGCGCATCTTAGGTGAGGGAGTTAACATGCACTCTTAAAAGGACGAAATAATATTTTGTTACTTATCTCATAATCCGAAATGTATTTGTGCCGAACCTCTTGGCAGTCTCAAACATAATCTGATTTATTAATGCAACGTGACCTTCGAACACAATATAGTGTATAATTTGTTTGAAAGACCAAAATCCGTTTAGACGAATACATGAACCTAGTCCAAACATTAAATTTGTGAGTTTGTCTAAATTACATTGTTTATTGGTTTGGCTACATAATCTGCGTTATATTTAAACTAACTGAGATGTATTCTTAAAAACGCGAAAGATTTTGCTTTAACCGTCACACTGTAGCTCTGAAACAACAATTCCTACT
>JAQGAC010000367.1:0-26761 GCA_034696585.1 Isotomurus maculatus
TCATTGAGCCTAACTTTTGAATGATGATGAGTTACGGTTTTATGACAACTCATGAACTCATCAAGGAAGAACGAGCTCTGCATTATTGAAACGAACTCCCCATTCACACAGTGTCTTTATGAGAAACCCCCGTAGGTTATCATCATCAAACTTAAACAACCTATTGTCCACTTTGTCGCACATTATTATCCTATTAAACAAAAGCTTCTATAAATTCTTCCCTGCAAGGCATCCATTATCATTTTAGTGTCACATAGATGTCCACAAGAATGTCGTGTATGAGTTTATATTGCGTGTCAGGGCAGGATTTGCGTCAATATCGTATTGAAGATGTTTTGACTGTTTGGCTGCACTCGATTATAATAAAATTAATGATTATGGCAGAATTTGTCAAATGCTGTTAGCAAAGGAAAGAAAGAGAAATCTTTGAGACGACAGAAATGGATGAGATAGAATATCACAGGAAGAGATCTCGTATATAGTTTATTCGAGCTAAAGGAGAGGAAGAATGAATTCCTTGTCTCAAATATCCCAGACACATTAGTTAGCATTCCACCTTCAGCCCTTTCTACCTTTGTGCTGTTGTTATCTAGAGGACTTCTGCAGCTTTGAAATACTTGTCTTCTTACTTTGCCACATGTGGACTTTTTTCTTGGATTTAACGCATTGTACGTACGTGCCAAGTTTAAATGAATGTGTGCGTATTTTCACAATGAATCGCGTAACATGATTTAATCATACGATACAAAGAGCATTGTGACTAGGTACTGCCTAAAATCGTCTAGTGAATCAGGAGATCATTTTCATGTGCTATAATATATCCTGAAAGAGATAACACGATATGGAACACGTGATGGAATAAACTACTCACGCATTGTGTTTTCAGTCACCAACAAATTATCGGTAACAGTTAAGCTATATTTGTGTGTGGGAAGGTTTAACACTTTCCTCAACTATTGGACATGTGCCTCATGTTACAGTTTTACAATTACCTGCAGGGTAATAATGTCGTAACAATAACAATAATGATTATTTACCCACTTTCCAAAACCACACTTTATAATTCAAATTGAATTTTTAATTTTACATTTCAAAATATTGCGATGTTTGAATGTTTGTTGTTCCTCCCCTTTTCAATACACCAGATTCAGGTAGACCAAAAACAATCGAAACTGCACCCAGAATCATGACGACACGACGTGACCAATTAAAATACAAACACCATTTGTTCAGTGGTCAGCATAGGTCAGAGGAAGTTCACACAGTTATTTGTCTAAAGTGATTAATATTAATATGAAAAAGCTATTATGTAAGATTAAGTGGTTTCTGAATGGGAGTGACAAATGTAAAGATGAGTCGTCCTAGATTTTACATAATTATTGGGTTTTATTCTAATAATTTCCTTATTAGTCTGGAAGATTAGGTGTGCAGATCATACTGACAAACTGGTAGGAATGACGGTAGCAGAATGAGTTATGGCATCGATTGACAGGTATCGTTTACACTCACATTTTTTATTGACGATCATGTCATGCACGGTTTCTTTTAGAGAATACAAGCGTGTAGTTTAATTGACGAATTAATGAACTACAGTATAGTAACGAATGGGACGATATAACGAATGTCCGTTTGAAAAAGTGTACAGTGATGCATAAAAATAGCTTCTTACTTATAGGCTTAAAGCTTATAAGGAGCCATCAGAGAGAATGAACCTTTAACATTTTAGAAATTACAATAAAACTCCTTCATGTACGGAAAATTACAGTGTAAAAATGTTTAATACGAATGAACACAGAAAGAAACACGATGTTGAGTAATAAAGAAAACAAAAGTGAAGACAAATGATAAGGACGGAATAGGATCTGCGAGTAAAGACGAAGTGAGGAGATACTGAAGGTGTTACATCCTTTAAGACTTTAAGAGATCGTTGGGCAATTGACCATAAAATACTTCTCGGATGCTCAGCATCAGCAGCACCCACCCATTTCATTGTTCAGTAAATTCTTCCTTCATCCTTCTTCATAAATTTAAAAGTGTGGCGTGCTTCCCTACGGTCAAGTCTATCTTCCCATCAGAAATCCCATCCTAGATAAATAACAATTATATTTTGCTAAATCTCATTTTGCCACTTTAAATACTCTCTCTCTCTCTGTGTATGTTTCGCCTTGTAGATGTAAACCTGGATCGAAGGCAATGAAATCTGGGTTGAGCCTTTTTTAAATTCTGTTTCATCGTGTACTTATTCTAAACCCACACTAATCCCATGAGCTAAATTAAACAATGGGCGCACGATATTATTTTCCTTATATCTTATGTAATGTATTATCAAACAAATGCAACAAGCTACAAAAAGTGTCTGTGTGCATTGTAGAGAAGGTTAATATATGGCTGCATAAAAAGTATGGCTATACTTATAAAGGTCTCTCTCTCGTGTTATAAATAGTTTGGCTAGTAGAGCAAGGCAGCATTTTATTGAGTATCTACCTACTGTGCGTGGAAAAGTCACATTGTTTGTCAACCATCTATTTCCTTTTTGATACCTACCCTTTGACCTCCAAGTGATTTATTCTATCTTGATGTACTATCACTATGTCTCATTAATTTAATCAGAGCATCACCTCATCTCATATAACCTTTCTTAGCGTGATGCATGATTTCATGCCTGCAGGATATTGATGCAAACTAGCAATGAATCATGTAGAGATTTCGAATCATCAGGATGACGATAGTATGAAGGTGGTGGGTGGGTGAACCTTAAATTTTATTTCGAGTAACCTTCGTCTTCATTATTTCTGTATTGTTTCTCGAGGAACAAAATGTGTCAAAGAAAAAACCCATGATTTCATAGAGATTCGTTTGGTACTCTAGTTGTTCTCTGCTACTGGCTATTCACTTTTCTTGCACTGCATTAATCACTTATTATAATTAGTTATTACTCATCTATTGCTAACTGCCACCTCCTGTAATCGTTAACGAAGAATGAATTAAACCATGTCGAAATTGCATCAGAGGAAATCATCAAACAAGATTGTTGTTCAATAGTAAGTCACACAGTTTCTCCATTGCTGTGATTTGAATATTCAACAGGGAGTTATCACATTTTTGGTTGGGATGAAATTGCATAATCCGATGGTAGAATTGATCCATCCTCTAGATAAGATTATCGTCACAATTGGGCTTTAAATTAAGTGTGCGAGATTCCATCAACTTTGTCATTGTTGTCCACTTCCCATTTGCGTACCTACTGAGAGGTAGTTTGTGTTGGATGAACGAGTTTTTTGATTGCTGTCAATAATTAAATGATTGTCATTACTATTGCATTGCACATGCTTTTAACCACTGTTATGTAGTATTGTAATGGAAAATGTGAGTACCAGCAATAATAAATAAATTTTATATCATTGAAGAAGTCTAGCCAAATGATTATACTCATTTTCTTCTTAAAGTAGATCACATTCTTTACTATTAAATATTAATATAGCGTCCCACAGTCAACATCACACAGAAAAGCTTTTCGCCACAAAGTTTTTTGCTGTTCATCTTTTTCTCGTTTGTTTGGTCGTCCCTCATTATTACAGAATAAATTAAATGCCTAGGAGGAACTGCAACAATGATTTAATCAACCATATTTGTAGTTACGTGTGTGTGCACAGACGAGAGGAAATTTAGCGTGTAATGCATCCTTTTTTATTGTCCTTTCAATTCCAATCCTCATGAGAGACTGTCAGTTATCAGATCACTTTCTTTTTAGCTTTTTTTGGACATCCTGCTTGGATTTCGTATGCGTGATTTTTACCCCTAAGTGACTTCTGTATGGAATAGTACGGATATTTAATTCTTCATTTGAACTTTTAGCTAACAGTTTATAGTACAGTATTTTGCCATGAGATGATTTAACAAAATTGAATTGAATTTCTAGTATTTTGTGTATTCGTAGCGAAAATCAGTCAAGAGTATCGATAAGTTATGAATTTGGTAAAATCCACACGCAACCTTAAAAATCATGGCTTTCGATTTCAATGTGTATTTACTATTTTCTGTCCGCACATTTCACACCTCAGTGTTTGTGTAAAGTCTGCAATAAACTTAAAGCAAGTAATTGTTGATTGTACAGAAATGAAATCACACTAAATTATTCTGTGCGAATTGCTCTACAAACTTAGATCTCGTAATCGTATTTATGTGTAAATGTCGCCGTCATAGGTATGTATGAATGATAAACTTTGAGTAACAAAAGTCTAGTATTGCAATCTTCGCAGAGAATTTTCATTAGTAAGCTGAAGAGTGAAGACAACGGAGGTGGAATTTCATTAAGAATTTCATTCAAGATTCATGATCTGGCTGGCAATTAGGCAAGTTGAATAATATTATTTTGAAGGAAGGAATTACTTTTTGCTCTGCGTAAATAATCTTTATCTGTTATGTAAGGGTGCAAATGCTGCGGTAGTAGTAGACTGATGATGATGAGAAAATCCACCTCTTCGTAGGATATCAGCAGACATAGCTCGTGAGAGATCTTCTGCTGCAGAAATATTTTGTTCCCGATATGATGGAATGATGATGAAGAGGGGAACAACAATAAGGAGTATAATAGCTTCGTTTTTAAGGATTGAGAATCTTTGTGAGTGAAGAATTGGCTTCATCTTAAAAGTGTAGCAGTCAGGAGAGATGTGTAATGTCTGTGGATGGAGTATGGATGTGTTTCTTCTGTACGCACAAAGCAAAGGAAAGGGACTTCCTAAAGGGTTTGGTTCTTGTTATTTGGCAATACACTGCTGGTGGTGAATCATATTAAAATTAAAAGTTGACACAGTTGTACTCTCAGTTCCTCATGAGAATCCTGTAGCAGTGGTCCAAGAGTTGGTAGCTGGTGGCAGAACGGCACAAAGGAATTACATACATTTCATTAAGGTAAATTCATTGGAGGCAAGCAGATACCAACACTTACAGAGTGAGAGATAATTAGACCTACACATTGTTAGGTCTTTGCATCCCATTAGTTAGTTAACGATTCGAAAGTGAAGTGTCTGTTCCTTCTTAATTGTTCTTCCTTTCGCATTGCCCCTGTAAACGACTGCGTGAGGATTGTGCACACAATCTGACATTAATTACCGTCTTACTTTTTGACGTAATAATCCTTTATTTCATTTTTCATAGAAAGGAAGCAGTCAAAGTGTAGTGATTTGTGACTTTGTGAGACGACTCGACGTGTGTGTCTTCTTTGTGGGCTATTGTTTTACTTAATTGTGGTATCATATTTCTGCTACGGTTCTAAGATAAAAGTCAGTATTAAATAACACTTAGAAGGGAGAATTAAGTTTGTAAGGAACAGTTGGATTTGAAATATTACTAAGAGGTAATTCAATGTGTAATTGGAATTGATTTTGCAGGGGCTCAACTTTTCCCTTCTTTGTGAATGCCTGGAATTCATTCATAAGTTTGGATATTTTGGCTCAATATGAAGGTAAACTATTTTAAGTTCTGAAACATTTTTTTTACTTAATTAAATTGTAAATGGATAATATAAAATTAGTAGGGTTTCCCACCAACTATGTTTATTTATAAACTATCAATCGTCTTGGTACTGGTTTCCTGGACCTGATACAATAATACATTTATATTAAAATGAGTTTTGCATCAAATTGGCTTTGAATTGAGGCTTGTATAGGACGCATTTCCAGAGACCATGAGATTGAGATTATACCTTGACATTACTGAAACTAGTGGTGAAAGCACCCTGCATGTACTTATCCTGCGGAAATCACGATTCATCATCTATTCATAAGATTACTAAGAAAAAGCGTGAATACATTTGAGATCTTTTATCCTGCGAGAAAAAAGATGAATAGGTGAGTAAGGTGGAACGATTCTTTTGTAATTGCAATTTGTGTGACAACAAAGAAGTGATCATACAGCGTCAATGAGATAGGCGATAATCTTTACGAAACACAATCTTCCCACGCATAAATGGGATCGAATCTATAAATAAAACCTCATCGTAAATTTCAATTATCCTTGCTAAATTAAGACTGAATTCAAACTTGAATGTCACGTTAATCACGAATTTTGAAGTAGAATCTTAAGAATCTGCATAAATTGTTACAAGTGGAGTTTTTCCCACGTGGCTTGGCTACTTCAAGATTCTTAAATGTTAAATTCGCTCTAATCTACTCACTTAATCAAGAGCATCTTATAATTTTTTAAGGCCAAAGTAAAAGATTCTGCCAAATTCCTATAAAGATAAATACTCTCTGTTGAAAGCACTAAACCTCAATTATAATCAAATAACTTGCTGTTTTGACAGATACATCATCAGCAGAACTAAATGAAATGGTCATTGGCATGAGTATGAAATGACTTCCAATTTACTTACCTCCAAGCCTACCATTAGATAACCCAAAGGAGACCACGACCACATCACACAATATTATTACGTAATAATTACACCTGCTAAATGCTTCAGAGTAATTTTATTGCACGGCCGCACAGATGAACAAGTACCTTCAATTCAATTCCATACATTCAAGTGCGAGTAAGTTGTTGCACATTTTTTCAGTACGCTGCTCTTTATTGCATATTACATCTCACCCTTCCAAGTAATTGTAGAGAGACACAATTTGAGTCAACTTATCGTAGCTATCAACTGGTTGACCTGTTCTCTGATGAATGAATTGCATGCGCAACAACGTTTGACCATCTGCAAATCTAATTGAGATAGAATTGAATGCACAAGTTCAAAACATTTTGTTTGCTTACTCGTCGATAATTCTATTGGAGTAACAATGAAATCTGCTCGAACAATGTAGAAAATGAAAAGTGCTCCTAGATTGTATAAGAGCTTGTCTATCGTGGAACAAGCTTGAAGGTCACCTTGTTGCATTCACTTTTGAATTATTCTATATTTTTATCTTTGGCAGGAACCAAAGTGCACTCACCAATAAATCTTTCTCTTAATCTGTATTGATTACAAGATGGGGGCAGGCTGAGGAGATACGAATGAACTTAAAATTGGGTTGGGGTTAGACCAGTTAGACCGTTTGTGCATTATAATTACAATTAGAAATGAATTTATTTGACACTACTGAGGAGAATTCCATTACTGTGTAGAATTTTGAGCATAAGAATCCGTAAATATTTAATTAGAAGAGGTAAATGTCAAAGGAAAAGTGATCTTGGAAGAGCAATGTGAATTTAATTTTATGTTAAATGGCACCAGACAAGTTGTGTAGGACACAAACACAACTACACTCAGCCAACGCCTTGTTTCTTTTTCATTCTGAAAGTTGGTGGTTGATAGTTATGCTTATAGGTTCGGAAATAAATTACAAACCAAGAATTTTAATGCAGTGATGAAGGAGTAGAAGCAGCAAACTTTCATTCTGCCGACGGATTAGGATCATTATGCACACAACATTTATACGTATACTTAGACGTGAGTTACATAAATGAATTACACGAGTAGTGTGAGATGCGTTTCTGCTTATTTTGCCTGTAGCATACGCCTTGCGTTAATACGAACATTTGTAGAGCCTCATGATAACACATTAAGTATAATGATTCCTAAGAAGATTACACGATTATGCCACGAAATTCTTGAAACATGACGACAAGATTTGGAATTTTTATTCGAGGAGTGTGATTCAATTAGAATGAAGATAACATAAAACAATGAGTGTTCATTAGAGTAGACGTTCTGATTAAATAGCTTGCGAAAGTGTGCGATCAGTAATTACAGTAATTTGTCAGGTGATGATGGATCAAAATTTTAATGTACGTTGATCGAAATTAAGTATGAGGAAATTAGATTAATTTCCAATAATAGCTTGCGTAATTCTAAGATTCTAACTCAACTAAATGTAATGAAAGTACCTATACTTAACCGCAAGTACAATGAAGATAAACGTGTACTGTGAGACACGTTTAATCGTATTGAAAGTTTAATTGTGCTTATGTAATTCTTTTTATCTTAACAGGAAATGTCCTTTTTACTACTGTCCTTGTGTTTCTTGGGACTATCCCAAGTCCACGGACAGAATTATCAAGTAATTTTCCCTGGTCAAGAGGGAACAAATGCACCTGCCTATAACCAGCAACAAGTAGCTCAAAATCCATTTAGCTCCCAAGGACAAGATTCGTTTGCTCCCGGATCTAATGAGGTTCTTGGAAATTATTTTAATGGAAACCTACCACAAACGACAGTTGCTTCCCAGAGATACCAACCTCAGCAGACTCATCGATTGACACCGTTTGGGTCGCCCGGACCGTCTCAATTGCCATTCACAAGTTCTTATTTGGCTCCACCTGCGTCCACTTCTATTCCCAGGCAGACTCATTTCTTTGGAAATAATTACGACTTCTTTAGACAATTCCATGAGCCAGGGTTCCAACAAGCCCAACCTCAGCAGCAGCCAAGACAGCAGCAGCAGTCCCAACCGCAGCAGCAATCAAGAGGACATGAAGTCAGGAACACCTTAGGAACCTTCCAGCCACAGAATTACGATCCATTCCGATCAGTCACGCCTACAACAAATCACTTCTTCAATAACTTTGGACCAAACTCAGGTATTCATGATCTTTCATTCTTAGCCCTGTAGCTCAGTAAAAAAGTCTTTGTAGCAAAAGTAATTTACTACAGACTTTGCGTTTAAAGACTCAAGTCAAGATATTATCTCAAGTCCTAATTAGTATAATTTCTTCTTCTATAAACCTAACCTAAACCTATGAGAATGAGGTGACGCATTACTAACCAACAAAAACTGATTGACTTTAGAATCTTATAATCCACAGTATTTTGATTGACACGGATAAATCTCTAAAGATACAGTGACTTTATTTAGGAACCCCTTCAAAGCCAACTTTCACAGCTTCTGCAGCTCCATCCACAACTGCCCAGTCTTTCACTACAACCCAATTTTACAGTGGAAAGAATAACAATCCTTTTACTTTCTCCGTTGGAACAAACCCTTCTGTCGCACCTCCTGCGTTTCAGTCAAGTCGCCCTATTCCTCCAGTTTATCAGCCAATTCAAAATGAAGCCACTGCATCGACTCCTGTGTCTCCTTCTCAGCCAAGACATCAGTCTTCATTCCCAACTATTACGTATCCCCTTACAGAAGTAAAGTCTCAACCAGCCCCAACACAAAATCCTTTGAATACTTACGAAGACGCTGCTAAAGCGTTGGGAATCACTCATGGCCTTCGAGTTATTACAACTGAGACGCTTAGCGCTTATCCTACAGTATCAGTTAAAACTGGAGAAGATTCAGATGTTACTGAGAAAATTCCAGCGATTATTGTAACATCCAAGCGAACTACAGACGCTGTTTCGAGACCAACAGAAGAGCCCTCCACATATCCCACACCAACACGAACAACTACTACTACTACCCCAGTTCCTCCAACTACAACTACCACAACTCCAAGTCCTCCTAGGCCAAGTGCTCCAGTAGAGCAAAATTACTATGTTTCTAGTACTCCTGATTACTATGATCAGCCTACCTCACCCCGACAACCTTACATCAACAACAATTACTTTCCGTTAAGCACAACAGAAGCTGAAGATCAACCTCATTTCTTTCCTTCAAGCACAACAGAAGCTGAAGATCAACCCCATTCCTTTCCTTCAAGTACAACAGAAGCTGAAGATCAACCCCATTACTTTGTCTCCAGTACCCGTGCTTCAGTTCCTATATCGTACACAGGAAGATCTGTTGCCAATGTGAGGAATCCAGCGACAACAGCAGCGGTCATTCCAGATATTCCAGAACGACCAAGAGTTGAAGTGGTTTCTCACAGTCGGCAAAGAGATCCTCTCTTTAGGCACTCCAACAGGGTGGTTACCACAAATGATCTCGAAATTCCATATTATGTTCCTCAACAGCAACAACCTTTCGAAGAAGAGCCAGAGCAACCGATAATCATTCCCAGACCAACAACTACTCAAGGAACAACTACCACGTCAACCACGACTACTACTACGACTACTACAACAACCACGCCAAGGCCTAGAACTAGACCTTCAAGACCAGTTCAAAATACTGGAAGAGCTCATGTGAGACCAAGGCAGAAGCAAAGGGTTCAACAACAAGAGCAACAAAGGCCACAGCAGCAGCAGCAACAACAGTTCCAACAAACGCAACAACAACAGTTCCAACAACAGCAGCAGTTCCAACAACCGCAACAGCAACTTCCACAGGAACGACCAAGAGGACAAGGAAAATCTGTTGTCAGTCCTTATTATTACAATAACTTAAAGCCCGGTCTTCTATACACAAATACGAATGGAGCTTATCAGTCGTATTATAATGGAGAAATTCCTCAACAACAGCACCCTGGGCTTGAAGAGATTGAGCCTCAAGTTATTGACTTTAACATTCCCAATAAGTTAAGCCCCGTTAGGCCTCAAAATGAAAACCAACAAGGTATTCTGTTATGACGAATGTCCTCCTATCTTTTAGCTTCTTGTTCTTCTAAACTTCTAACCGAACTTCTAAAACCATTTACCCAATTAATATTTAACTTAAGTAATATTTATTCTGGAGTTAATGTACTAATGGATTTCTTTAAGACGTTTTAGGGGTTACCTGAGACAACATGAGCTTTCTAACATGATAACCTCCTTGACTTTAACCTCCTAAGCGATTGAATATAACTGACCAGATACGGGACATTTGGGACAATTTAGATTTGTGAATGTTTGAAAGTTTGAATGTGAATGTGTAGAGGATAAGCGATTGCTGAAATGCTGAGAAACTAATATTGTGACTTAAAATCTTCTAACATGCGCACTTATCACTTATGTAATCTTATAGACTGTATTGATTAGAGCTGCTGATCCTATGAAAAGCTTCGGAAATATTGTGTGGACGGTCGCATGATGTATGAATATTTAAGTGTAAATGGCATATTTATGTGCATGAGGAAACTATTTAAATAATTTAAATATTTGATGCATGGAATGTTGCAGTGACTGGGTAAAAACACTACAGGTTTACAGCTTCTGTGTTTGATTCTTGCAGACTTCCTGTCATCGTTTCCACCATTCGTTCCTTTCCCTTCTGTAACGGAACAATCTCGATTCCAGCCATCTCCTCCTGTGGTAATTAATAACCAGGTTTCCAGTGCTGCACCTCCATCCCCTTCAGAAGCTCCAGGAAGCGGTACGAAGACTGAGACTGGGGAGGTTTACAAGGTCGGACCAAAGGGTCGTCTTCTCCGAAAACGCAAGCGAGTCCGCCCAAATCGACCTGCTGAACCCCAGCCTCCAACTCCATCCTTCATTCAACCACAACAGCCAAGTCCTTTCAGTTCTCTGCAAGAAGAATCACCAAAATTCGTTCCATCTCCAAGCTTTCCACCATTCAGACCTTCACAGTCCGTGCTTCAGACTCAGGAACCAGTTATTATCAACAGGCCGTCTCCATCTCCCTTCCAGCCAACAACTTACAGGCCAAACTTAAATGCGCTTAGGAACAATGAAGGTGAAGAGGAAGAAGATGAGAAGCCCACTACAACTACTTTCAGGTCTAGGAAACGTGTTAAAGTTGGATCTGCGGTTAGAAGTACAACCGAAAGTGTTCCTGAAAGTAAACCAGAAGCACCCGCAGCTGCTGCAGGATCGGATGAAGAAAAGACAAAAGTTATTGCTTCCAGGTTAAAGTCTTTGGAGAGACAAATTCGATTCAGAAACAGGAGCAAGTCTTCGTGAGCTCAGGAATGCAAATTGTAGTAATAAGCTAATTGTTGACTATTATGACTCTGTTGTGTAAAATATTGTAATTAGTAATTGTCTAATTGTACAAGACCTTCGAATCTTCATGTTTAGTATTTAGTGCAATTTTTTTTACTTTTCTTGGGATCCTACCTGTACCTTCGACAATAGTTTTTCAATTTCATAATTATTGTAACCTGACTGGTGTGCTCTTTTTGTAAGCCATTAAACTTGAGTTTGTGTTGAATGTCTGAAGTGGATGTGAATGAATAAACCGTTGGATTTGTATGGAAATAAAATAAATTAAACTTCAATTAACTATCAGTCGTATTATTATAATTCAGTTGAATCAAGGAACAATTGAAAATAGATTAACCAATAGCACAACGTAAATAATAGTTACGTAAAAATCTCAATCTCGCCAATTATTTCTACAGGATTTGTTTGTACATTCATAAAAGGTCGTCATCGGCTCATCAGCAGATCTCGTTTGCATTTGGTAGAAGAACGCTTCATTGTGATTACACTTGGGACACAGAATTTCCGTCCGTTGTCTGTGTTCGTCAGCCTTAGAGGTTTCTACAATATCGATATGATCTTCATCGTCGTGGAAGACGTGGACAACATAACGGTGCTTAGCTTTGATGGGGAATACGTAGGGACACGTGGAACATTTTCGGAGCCACTGGTCCTGACCTCCTTTCTCGCCATGCCTGTACTTCACCTGTAACAGATTGTGGCAGTTGGGACAGAAGTGGAAACGCTTCTCATTAAACAACGGTGGGGGTTGGGGACGTCCTTCAGAAACCGACATCTTTCTCTGCCGCCGATCCCAGTACCGTAGATTTTTCTTTGTAGCTGGTCGCTGCAATTTACATAAAACAATAATAAATAAATTATTTCCCAAATATTACAACACGTGCTACTATAAAAGTATCAACAGTTTATTTTATAAAATACCTGCTGGCGTAATTTTGAGTTCAATGGGTAGTAGTTCAATTAACAAAATAACACACTTAATGAATACTTAATGCATGAATGAGTAAATGACGTGACGTCTTTTTTCAGAAAAAAGGGGGTGAAATATATTTCACCTCAGGACAACAAGATTTGAGAATTATCTTTCGTGGAATTCAACATGCACCATAATAATAAATGTTTCTCGCGCCAACTGTAAATTGAAAACACGCGGACAGTGAGACTAGAAGGTGCGACGCATTTAAATACCCCTTTGGCGCTCAAGTTGAATTTAAAGTGCAGTTGAGGAAGGAGAGAAGAAGATCAAGATCGAAGGTGTCAAAGCACTCAGCAGCATTAGAAGAAGACCATCCTACTGAAAGAGGAAGAGGAATATACTCAAAACAACTTCTGCCTGTAGGAAAACCTACGTTGTACTTTTGATTTCCTTGAGAAAAAGTTTTAAATTTTGTATTATAGATTAGAAATATTAGTAAGTAATTTTTTAAACGTTGTAGATTATTCTAAACATGAGTGTGAGTCGTTGGTGAGTTACTTTTGGAGATTTGCTGATCGAAATTGTTTGACAGTTGTGTGAGAAATGACTCGTGGTCCGAATAAGAGGAGTGTAACGCATAGTGGGGGTGGTGAGGGGGGTGCTGCAACAAGTGGAGGAGTGACTTCGGCCACACCCACCCAGGGATACTTCATGTACGGTGCGGGACTTGTCGAAAATCATCCCAGTAATCAACAACATCATAATAACAACAACCATCATCAAAGCATTCAACAAGGCGTGGGTGGAGGTGGAGGAGGATGTCCTGCGTCCTTCCTTCAGTTTAAGGGAAATCTACTTGCATGTCTGTTTGAAGTTGATATCAACCCTGCCGATGGATTTAGAGCGAAGGAACTCATGGATAATGACGATCTTGCAACTGCTCTCGTCATCGATCCGTATTTGGGATTTACTACACATAAGATGAAGATTTGGTAAGGATGAATGATGAAGATAAGATCGCGTAATCTAGAAGAATCAATAATGAATAAGGACAGCTTTAAGGTCAGGCGAAAGGGGACGGGAACAACGCAGAAGTTCTATAGTGTTTTGAAGCATCCTGTTCTTACGGAGTTGTGTAGTTGTAATGAGATAAGAAGGGCTGGGAGCAGCAAGGGAAGGGTATCAAAGTAACGGACACTTTTCCGGGAAGCATGGGGAGTGATATCAGGCAGTTTTATCAGCGGAGTGGCATTGAATAGATAAGAATAATTGCGCTTGTTTCATTTTGATGATAACAAATGTTCAGTGGTGGCATTAGACATGACATGAGACGGTGGCAGTAATAATTGTTATGAAAGGGCAAAGGCGTGTGGTCAGTTATTATGACTGATTGTCTGACAGACTGTCGGAGCAGCAGGACTATCTTTATGGGGTAGAATTACGGTTTGCGTAGGAGATGTTACGCTTTAGAGAGCTTTAGGTTAGCAATATTTAAGCAGAAAAGCGACCGATTGAAATTTAATTTTGGATTCAAGTTGTTGATTTGGTGGAAATATGAAAGTTTACCTATATCTGAAGTATTTTAAACGGGATTTTTCATTATTATCGTATTGTGAATGTTTTAATGTTTGTAGTTATCGCTCCCCGTTTTCAAGCAAAACAAGGCAACTTAAAAAGATGGTCGAGAACTTTAAGCAACATAAGGATTACTCAAAGGTATCTCATGAACTTGGATCTCTGTTGGAATCTTGTAAACTGGGATCAGTTGGGTCGAAGCATGGGAACTGGACTACTTCGACTTATCAACACGTATGTTTGTAAATATCAGTATAACGCTCATGAATTGTATTTAACATAATTACAAATTATAAATGATTGTATAATTGTATTGCAGATAACACGGTATTTGCGGATCTTCCACCCAGATGCAGGGTTTCAACTAGAACCTTGCTATCGCTATTCTGCGGAAGGTTACAGAGGGGCAAAGATTTGTGCTACACAAAAATGGTCCGTTAATTTTTTTATTTATATAACGAAACCTTTTATCGTGATTCTGTGACAATTTATTATTGTATTCTTATTTGTAGGTATAAAGGAGAGCATATCAAATCTCTGGTCGGTTGCATTGCCGAATTAAACCGGGACGAAGAAGCAAAGCATTTGAAGCCGGGCGTGAATGACTTTTCAGTCATGTACAGCTGTCGTAAAAAGTGTTCACAGCTGTGGCTGGGTCCGGCTGCTTATATAAATCACGACTGTCAGCCGAATTGCAAAGTAAACTATTCTATAACGTGGGCTATTTTACTCATGTCTCGAATTTTAATAACGTGTGTTTGTGTTTAGTATGTCTCAACTGGTCGTTCCACTGCCCTGATCCAAGTTTTGCGAGACATAGAAAAAGGAGAAGAAATTACGTGCTATTACAGCAGAGATTTCTTTGGCGATGGAAATTGCTTATGTGAATGCAGATCTTGCGAAAGGTAGCTTTTGAATTAAACTTTTGAATCGTAAAATTAAAAATGCTAAACATTTAAAATGATAAATAGGTTGGGAACTGGAAAATTTGCCGATCGAGCGACACCAGAAAGCAATTATGAAGGTTATCGACTTCGTGATACTCGGGGACGATTGAATCGACGAAGAAATACGGAACCATCGGAACATGAAGGAGGGGTATGGTCTGATTCACACGAAAGCAGCAACAGCAATGGAAGCGATGACAGTGCGACTTCTTTTGATGCTTCTAATATTGAAGGCCAACAGCGATCATCGTCTCCACTAAGTCGTAGACGACCATCGAATGGATCTAACGTTAACACTGCCGGAGTTGTTGACTGTAACAATCGCGGTCAAAAGAGGACCGGAATTGGAAAATGCAGTTCTGAATTGACAATTAGCAGTGTGAATATTAATGGAATCAAACGTATGAAACCGAATCCCCACGAAGTTTAATGTGGAGACAGATTCAACGTAAAAATGGGAAGTCGGGCTTAGGAAGTTAGTGAAAGATGGATTAGAAAGGATTTTGAATTACAAAGTAACAGAAGGCTTGCATCTGCATCAACGTGTTTGTTTGCTTATAATTTGTTCTCAATAACTGAATGTTGTTCATTACAATCATTCTGCACTTGATTCTCAGGTCTTTGATGATAAACGAGAAAAGATAGGAACCGTTTGTTAGAAAATATTTCACGTTCTCATCTCAGTTTCTTTAGTACACAACAATAATAGTATCTCATACTGTCAATTAAATGTAACTTAATCATTCCGTTTTGTTGTTCGAGCCTAAAAATGATATTGATGAAATTAGGACTACTGACACTACAGAGGGCTGTTTCTCTCACCAGTACCATTGTTTAATAAGTGAACTAGTAAAGACTAACGACAAAGTTAGTCAAGGGTGAATTATGTATTAGTCATATAATTTTAGTAATTTTACTGTCAAAGTAGATTTGTTTAAGGAGTGAGTTAGCAAGCATAACGTAATTTAGTTAAGTCTTCGACAATCAGTTTGAGTTCACGATGGGCATGGACTAATAGGTACACATTTACTAGTTTATCGATTGTAATGATATTTGAATTCTGTTAAAGTGTCTAATCAAAGTAGCTGACAACCACCGCCACCTGTAAACTGCGACAAATGTCAGTTTCAAATCTGACCTGAAGCTGCCAAGCCCAGTTTAATTCACCAAAAATAATTACTATTCAATGCAATGTGCATTCTGCATTAGTTAATTTTGCTTTAAGTTCTTTATATTGGTTATAGTTTTATTGGTAACTGACAGACCTGAAGTATAATAACTCGTACATTTCTTGTTTTGACAATTGAAGTATGACAATTTATGACAGTTAAACTGATAATTTATTGCGGGCAAGACCAAAATGTTAATTTCAACTAGTCTGTGCACCGCCTACTTTCTCCCGAAAAACCACACTTGCAGTAATCACAATTATTGGCCGTGTCAAATGTTGTTTTTAAAAGTACGCTTTGTATCGGCGAACAAAACCTGTGTTAGTCTGATTTTTGATACCTTCCACTAAATGCAGTTTTTCTAATTAGCACTAAAAATAGTTGCTAAATTACAATGCATCCCAGTCCCTACCATTCTGTATAAATGCAAGTTTCGCGTAACGGATCTTCCCGACAGAGTGAAGGGATTCACCTACAGTTACAGTTCAGTTGTCAGTTACTGAAAATGAGAAGTACGGATGTTGTTGTAGTTGAAATTAGATACTAGTGAATTATAAGCGATGTAAATGTATTTAATGGTGCAAGGTGATAATTGAAAATCTGTATGTACATGAAGCGACGAGTCGTCATTATTGTAACTTATGATTTGCGTCTTACTAAGTAGTTACAAAATGTTGCATCGTATTGGTGTGGTACATAGTCTAAGGTCGTATCTTGACGTATCCGAATGGGATTAAAACGATAAAGGTGCTGTTGATAATGAACTTTGTAAGTCCAATTATTTTTCATACTCCCAAACCCTATTGACACATTTTGAATCATTCGCTGCGCTGGATTCGCTGCGCTGGGTTAGGTTCGCGGCGCTAACTGCAGCTAATCGCTGCAATCCTCTAATTTCCAACCTGCGATTGCGACTAGCGACCTGGCTTCCAGGCCGTTTTTGAATTGCTTCTGAATTAATAATAATTATAGTAGATTTTGTAACAAACGTACTAACCTACTGCCTACACACTTTTGCGATGAAAAAACATGGTATCACGTTGCCCTTACGCAGCCAAATTTTAGTGCGGGAGGTTACTTCTAAAGGTGAAGACGGAGTTACCGAGAAGAATGAAACGCTGCTGCATTCCAGATTTCAGGATGGCACAGATTATTTGCACGGGATTGATGCAGGTGAGTTGTTTGGAAGTCACATAAGATAACCGGATAAGAGAGAGACTACACTCTAATGATAAGGTGGAGCTGGATTGGTTTGGTTGTTACTTTATGAGTGCTTATACTTTTAGTGAACGTGTGTTGGTTGGTGTCCGTGTCACTGAGAGAACACGAGGCTGTTGTGTGGTGTGCTGTTTGTTGTGTTAAAGTTGCATGAACTCGGGACTCGAGCTGATTTGTTTTTGACGTAAGTTGTGTGGAGTTAAAGAAGTACATGGTAAGGTTTGGAGTTGTGACAATGATTTTTTTTAATTATAGAAATATTGCGTGTTTTTCAGGCAGTAAATTGCCGTCGACGTGATGGTGAGGAACTTGGTGACCGGCGTTGCAGGCCGGTTGTGGTATTCGCTTGAAAGTATCCTGTCGTACGGATATGCACTGGTGGAATCGTTATTCTTTATTGCGTTTTCGGGATTTTTCATATTTTTGAGATCGTTTATGAGGAATGAAGCAGATGAATTGAATCCAACGGGGCAGAAACCGTCAGGAAGGAAAAAGTCTGTGAAGATATTTTATGGATCACAAACAGGAACTGCTAAGGTTGGTCATACATAGAAAACATGTTACGTGGATTTAGTGAAATTAAATGACAAAGCAAGTGACGAGAAACATTTGTGAATTGTTTAGAAATTCGGGGAACAGTTTCACAGAGACTTGGAAAAGCTGAAGGATCCTGCAAGTATTGATAACCTAAGTGTAGGTTGTTTGTCAACACTTGAGGTTGAAACCTTAGCAGATTTTGGGAAGAAGGGGAACTCTAATAATATTCCGACCGTGATATTCATTTTGGCTACGTATGAAGATGGATTGCCCCCTCCAAGTGCCGAATGGTTTTGTAAATCACTTGCGGAAAATGCTGTCGATTTTCGAGTTTCTAAGAATTATTTGAGTAAAATTAATTTCGCTGTGTTTGGACTGGGAAATTCCTTATACATGGATAATTTCAACAAGGTGATGTAGCTTTGACTTTTTAGTAATTCTTTTATTGTAATAGTAATGACTAATGAGCCATTTTCGTTATCATACAGGCTGCAAAGGAACTCGACAAAAACTTGAGAGAATTGGGAGCACGAGGAATCATACCTGTACAGCTAGGTAACGAAAATCCTGTGGAAAGTGACTTCGGAAGCTTGGTTGCTGATTATAACATGTGGAAACGGAGGATTCTAAAATTGTTCTTGTCCAATGATCCTAACGTGTTCATCCTGGAGGATAAAAATCCACCTGTTAGTCGAGACCCATCAGCTGACGAAGAAGAGCTGGTTGAATCTTCCACTGATGGTGAAGATTTTATGGACGATGCTGACACTACATCAACATCAAAACAGAGGTTATCAAGCAGTGGTGGTTCCTCGAAACTCAGCACGGATACCACTTCTCAAAGATCATCTGGTTTAGTGGATTTAGAGGATATTGGGTCTGTTGTGAAGAAAGCTCGGAAAAAAATTGAGGAAGACAAACAAGAACGGGCAAATGGCGTTTTAAAAGAAATGATAACTCCAGAACTGAGGAAGGCGTTAACCAAGCAAGGATACAAGTTGATTGGAAGCCACTCGGGGGTTAAACTATGCAGGTGGACAAAGGTTTGCTGAACATATTCATCGTAAACGAGTATTTATCCGCTCATGTAGTACATAAAACTATTATTTTGATAGTCGATGCTGCGAGGACGCGGGGGCTGTTACAAGCACACTTTTTACGGAATAGCAAGTCATCAGTGTATGGAAGCTACTCCTAGCCTTGCTTGTGCCAACAAGTGTGTTTTCTGTTGGCGACATCATTCTAATCCTGTGGGAACCGAGTGGAAGTGGAAGATGGATGGAGCAGAGAAAATCTTAGATGGAGCATTGACTAGTCATTACAAAATGATTAAAGAGTTCCAAGGAGTTCCTGGAGTTAGTAAGGAAAGAATTGAGGAAGGTCTTCGAGCGCGACATTGCGCTCTATCTTTGGTTGGCGAACCAATTATGTATCCTGAAATCAACAAGTTCGTCCGACTTCTTCACAGCAAACAGATCTCTAGCTTTTTGGTTACTAACGCTCAATTTCCAGATGCTATAAGGTATTGAATGCATCTGACGAAGAAGAGTCAGAGTCCGTCTGAGTTCTGAGTTCTGACTAGTAATTATCAAAGTAAAATCCTTATTAAAGATTGAATTGTTTTCAGAAACATGTCCCCTGTGACTCAGCTTTACGTCAGTGTCGATGCTGCGACCAAAGAGACCCTCAAAAAAATTGATCGTCCGTTATTTAAGGACTTTTGGGAGCGGTTTTTAGATAGCTTAAAGGCACTGAAAGAGAAGGTATTGGTGTTATATATATGAGACAATTGAAATCCCACTATAGTCTACAATCTGCTGAATTCGTTTCTTTGTAGGGGCAAAGGACCGTTTATCGACTTACCCTTGTTAAAGACTTCAATGTAGCGGAGTTGGAGAACTACGCAAAGTTGGTGGAACTCGGAGATCCTGATTTTATTGAAATTAAGGTTGGGGTTTTTAATTAAGTACTTTAGGAAACCGAAACCAAAGTGCTGTAATTTTAGTGTTTTTAAAATTAAATTAGGGAGTGACATACTGTGGTACATCTAAAGCCAGTACTCTTACAATGGAGAACGTCCCATGGCACGAAGAAGTTGTCAATTTCAGTAATAATTTGTGCAGAGACTATTTGACGAACTATGAGTTAGCCTGTGAACACGAACATTCCAATTGCATTCTCCTAGCAAACAAAAGGGTAAGTTTGTCAATTATTGAAGATATGCCATAGTATTATTGTATGTTCAATCTAAATAATTACTCTATTCAATTTCCGACAGTTTAAAATCAACGGAGAATGGCATACTTGGATTGATTACTCCAAGTTCCATCAGCTTGTCAAGAGATTTTACGAATCAGACGGGCAAGAAAACTTTACTGCAATGGTAAGATTACAAACACGAGTTTGTAAACGTTAAATGTAATCGTATATTCTAATAATAATATTTTGTGCAGGACTATGCTGAAAAGTCACCTTCATGGGCAGTATATGGATCAAATGAGAGAGGATTCGATCCGGATGAGACTCGGTGGCAGAGAAAAAATAAACAGAAGGATATATCCGGTTGCTAAAAACATCTACCGTTACTTCTGATTATTTCAAGATTTACATATTCAGCTTCTACTTGTTTTAGTTTCATTTAACATGCAACATAAGTCGAAGTGATCAAATGTAACCCTACTACGAATACTTTTACATTACCATTTTCCAATTTGTGTTATTCACGAAGTGCTTCAAATAAGTTTGTACAGGAATTTACAATCTCTGTACCTTATTTTTCTTTATTCTGATTGAATCAGAAATTGTTTTTCATGAATAAAAACTTCCAATCGTCTTTTTAAAAAATATAAAAAACTTCTGAAGTAACTTTCTTTCTGAAAAATGGAAATGCTGGACACTAAATAATAAAAGTGAGACATTATGAAACGGGAAATCTCATCGAGCCCCAGACGAAAGTAACGAAACTCAAACTCCTCTTTTAGCCCCATCGTGCAGTTCAATCGAACTCTTCCGCTGTCGGGTCGGGACGTCTATAATATCGACAGTCCAGTTATTTTTCACTTATTTTTATTAATTAACGAGTTAATTTAAATAAAACTTTATTTATCTCAGACACTAATATTTAGCAGTAAATTACTGCCTAATTATTAACATGGAGGACTGCGAGAAACTAATTAAGCAAAGGTTCCCTCAGATCAATGAAGATATCTATTCTTATATTGAGAGTAAGTGAACTGTAGATTGAGTTAACTGACAAGGAGTTACTTTAAGGAGTTATTTAATTAACTGAGTTTGTTTTGTTTCACAGGTGTTCTGACAGTTAGTCGGGAAGACTTCGAGGATGAAGACCAAATCTACGATGCGATAGGAGAAATGCTTTTGGAAATTTCGAACGGGGGAACGACTGAAGACGATGTGAAGTTAGTAACTGAACGAAATTACTGGGAATTAATATTTTAGTGAGCGCAATTAAGTGTTGAATTTTCTATTTTACGTTTATAGATCAGTATGCTCGAGAATTTTTCAACTTCTGGGATTGAAACAGTCTTTGAGGCCAAAGAATGGAATTAGAAAGTTGGAATCTGCTGTGCAGATGTCTACATTAACTGGAGATGTTGACAAAGCTATGGATGCCAACTCAATTTGGTTAAGAACGGCGAAAGATACGGGGAGTCAGGTTGACTCTAAGAAGCTCCAAAAGGCTGAGGCAAAATTGCAACAAAAGCAGGAAAAACGAGCAGCTGAAGGAATGAGACCTACTACCGGAACGAATGCATTAGTGAGCCACGAGTGTCAAGCCAGTGCTGCTCAGGTTCTTTCCAAGAAAGATAGTCGGGCTACGTCGTCTGGGAAGGTTACGGATATTAAAATAGAAAACTTCGATGTTGCGTTCGGAGACAAGTGAGTAATTGTAATTTTACTGATATTTTGTACTTGTTTGTGTTTGAAGTGTTTAAATTTTTTGTTTTCGTTGTAGAGTCCTTATTCAAGGTGCTACAATTTCATTAGCTTTCGGAAGACGTTATGGTCTTGTAGGAAGAAATGGTCTTGGAAAAACTACTCTTTTGAAAATGATAGCTCAGTATGTACTTACAGTTAAATTTATTACACGTTAATCTTGTTTTCACTGTATTGTTTATTATCTTTATTTTGGTGATCTTGTTTCATTGCAGCAAACAGTTACGAATCCCTCCCGGAATATCAGTCCTTCATGTGGAGCAAGAAGTAAATGGAGATGATACCCCAGCGATTGAGGCTGTTTTGGAAGCCGATGCCTTGCGTCATCACTTACTCCAAGAAGAGAAACGCCTCACCGCTTTAAATAGTGCCGAGGCAGCCACAGAATTATCGGAAGTCTACTCCCAGTTAACAGCAATCGAAGCTGACAAAGCCCCTGCTCTTGCAAGCGTCATTCTTGCTGGTCTTGGGTTTGCTTCCGACGAGCAAACTAAACCAACGAAAACATTCAGTGGAGGATGGAGAATGAGGCTTGCCTTGGCAAGAGCTCTTTTTGCTAAGCCTGATTTGTAAGCTAATTGTTCTGAAAGGTGTGTATGATTTGAAAACTTCGTAATCCACAACTGTGTATGTATTTAGGTTACTCATTGACGAGCCTTCGAATCACTTGGATCTAAAAGCCATCATTTGGTTAGAAAACTATTTGCAATCTTGGCAGTCCACGATTCTTGTAGTGTCCCATGACCGTCAATTTCTTAACGAAGTTGCTACCGACATTCTCTTCTTACACTCCCAATGTATCGAACATTATAAAGGAAATTATGAAAACTTTGTCAGAACTAGGGGTGAGCGGTTGAAGAATCAACAGAGGGAATGGGAAGCTCAACAACAGCTGCGGCAACATACTCAAGAATTTATTGACAAATTCAGATACAATGCTAAAAGAGCCAGCTTAGTTCAAAGTAAAATCAAATTTTTAGAACGACTTCCTGAACTTAAAGCTGTGGACAAAGAAACAGAAGTAATTCTGAGATTCCCTGAGGTTCAGACTTTGAATCCCCCTGTACTCCAGTTGGACGATTTAGTATTTGGATACACCAAGGAGAAAGTTGTTCTCAATAAAGTGAATATTAGCGCTGCTTCGGATTCTCGTATTTGCATTGTAAGTTGACAAGTGATTGATATAGAAGACTTTTTGTCTTCTCTAAATACTTTTTGCTAATCCGATTTATGACTGGGTTTTGTCAGGTTGGAGAAAATGGAGCTGGTAAATCTACACTCCTGAAGCTAATCCTTGGTGAACTACAACCTATGACTGGATTCATCAATCTAAATCGAGCAGTTAAATTCGGATACTTCAGTCAGCACCACGTAGATCAACTTAGTTTGGATCTGACTCCAGTCGGCTATCTACAGCAGAAGTTTCCTGGACAGACTGTAGAAGATTACCGAAGACAACTTGGCAGATTCGGAGTTTCAGGCGACCTTGCTCTTCAGAGCATTGCAAGTTTATCCGGAGGACAGAAAAGTCGTGTAGCATTTACC
Organism: Isotomurus maculatus; assembly: GCA_034696585.1. Taxonomy (NCBI): domain Eukaryota; kingdom Metazoa; phylum Arthropoda; class Collembola; order Entomobryomorpha; family Isotomidae; genus Isotomurus; species Isotomurus maculatus. The sequence goes on from JAQGAC010000367.1 coordinate 23,614, forward strand.
GTTATGTGCTACCCGTCACCGAACTTTTTGATTCTTGACGAGCCTAGCAATCACTTGGATGTAGAAACTATCGAGGCTCTATCTCATGCCATCAAGAGCTTTAATGTAACTTCATATTTTAATCAGTATTTAATGCTTCAATCTTCAATGCTTTCATTAGTGACCTGGTTAACATGAATACTATGTTTATAATAGGGTGGTGTGATTTTGGTCTCCCACGACGAACACTTAATTCGAAACGTCTGCTCCGAACTATGGATCTGTGGAGGTGGTAAAATTAACAGAGTCGACGGTGGATTCGACGAATATCGTGAAGCAGTAGAACGTGAATTGGAATGTGTTGTGTACAAAAATAGTTCTTGAGGTGAATTTTTCCTAGAAATCAATTTATTTCATACCAAAATATCTCTATTAAATACAAACGCACTTTGCTTCCAATAATTAAAAAAAAGTAACAGAATAAAGCCTTCTCTCCAATTCATACAAAATCAAGTATTCATCATATTATTATTATTTATTTTGGATTTCATACAACTTTACGTACATGAAAGTATAATTAAAAGAAAGAATTGACAGCGTTTCATGTTGACTGAGAAATAGAGCTACACGGTTGTTGTGTGTGGCAGTTCCAGTTTTGGGATTTGGGATGGAGTAAGCAGTCTGCGTGTGGCTGGATGAATTATTAAGAAATCTCTCATTTGGACTTCAGCAGCAGCAGCAGACACCGTCTTTACTTTACACGAGGAAGTCATCTGCTGCTCTAATTAATATCGTCCAGGTAAAGAAATCATTAACTAATCTAATTTGCCAGTTAACTGAATTTGCCATTTTGTTTTCTCAGGCACCCGTGATTGAATTGAAGCAGCAGATTTTGTAAATTGTACAAACGTGCCTATTAAATTCTAAATACATTTTCCCTGTGCCGAAGGTCACCAAGAAATTGCAAGACTAAAAGATGGCTACACTTATCAAGAAGGGACTGGATTCCCTGAAATCCAAAGAGTTTAGGAATTATCTCATGAGGTAAAAATAATAAATCATTGGAAATATTAAACACGTTTCAATTTTTTGATTCTCAAGGACAAGTTGTATGCTGCTTCCTTGTAATAGGGGTAGTGATGATGTTATGCACTGCTAATTGTGTGCGAAATAGTTAGCTTTATTAACTTTGGTATAATGGTATAATGTTTCCGCTGTGTCTGTCCTTTTGAGACAACCTTCTGGTTTTTACACTTTAAAAGGATGTCTGTCTGCGCTTAGCTATGAAATGAATGAGTTTTACCTATTGTCAAATTATAATCTTAATTTTCAGCACCCATTTCTGGGGACCGGTGGCCAATTGGGGGATTCCTATTGCTGCAATTGCTGACACTCGAAAGCACCCGAAGTTTATCAGTGGGAAGATGACCACAGGTTTGTTCAAACAGGCACACCTGCATATACAACTTAAGTTCAGTAGTAAAGTATCGAATAACTTATTTCTGATTCGTTTTGTGATGCAGCTTTATGCCTCTATTCACTGATATTCATGAGGTTTGCTTGGAAAGTTCAGCCGAGGAATTTACTACTTTTGGCCTGTCATATGACTAACGAATGTGCTCAGGTCACACAAGGAGTTAGATTTATTAAGTACGAGCATTTAGGAGGAAAGGAAGCTGAGCTGGAAAAAGGTAAATTTGTTGGTAATCAATTGTTCTACAAAACATTATGGTTAAAACATAAAATGAAAAAACTTAGGCGAGGATAGTAAATGACTGAAACAAGACCCCGACAATTTTACTTTCCCATTTCCGCCCAACCTCAACTGGGACACAAATTTTTGTATAATGGTAGAATGGTGTCGACTTAAACCGCACCCGACGGTTCTTTTAACTGCAATCATGCAGGTTAATCGAATTGAGTCAACTTTAGTATTTTTGGGGGCATTATTCAATTTCAGGCTTTGCTCACTATATTTATTATGCACTGTTAGATTTGATCAATGATGTACCGAGCAATCAGCCACAGATTAATAGGTACAGAAGAGCCCTACTACAAGTTATGCAGAAACCACATTTGAATACAGTTTGTAGCTTAGAGAACTTAAATTCGAAGTCCAGATGCCAGTCGTGGGGTTGTCCTTGTCCGATGATTAAGGTGTACCTCCTCAACAGTAGACAAACCCTTGAGAGTAAGCGGTCACGGACCCACTCCCAAGCTGTGGTGTCCGTAGATTGAACGGGTGATCTAAAAGTGTCCAAAATACGGACTTATTCGGCAGTTTCAGTTTGGTGTTTCTACAGTGAACATATGAAGTTCGTGGCTCAAATATCTATGCGTTTAGACTCTGCCTGGTATTGAGCTTTTACAAATGGACGAATTTTGAATCAAGCAGGGTTTGAAACTTCTTTCAGTTTGAAGTACTTTAATTATAATTTAAGTTAGATCCTAACTCATAGGGCATTTGTGACGTTTACGCTAAAATTAAAATTTATCATCATATCACTGATTAATCTAGCTAATGTCTTATTTTAAAAGCTGTAACAGGAAGATTTTATTGTCTAACTGCCGATACTTTTATGCCGATGTATTAATATCAGTTGAACGATTTTCCACAATCTATCGTTTAATGGAACGTACAGTGTTTAAAATTTAGTGCTATAAATTTTCTTCATAGAATGTTTTGTACAGCAAAAATTTGTGTCCCAGTTGAGGTTGGGCGGAAATGGGAAAGTAAAGTTGTCGGGGTCTTGTTTCAGTCATTTACTATCCTCGCCTAAGTTTTTTCATTTTATGTTTTCTTTTATTTCATTCGTTTTACAAGCGATTGGCTACATATTATAACTAACTTTAAACGCCTTGTACTCATTGGAGCAATACCCTTTGTCTGATAAAGATGTCGATTGCTGTCTTAACAACGATACAGACTTTGCAAATGATTTATAAACCGACTCGTAAAGTGTACATATATTAAGATTCCACTTTCAATTCCAAAATTGTACATTGCACATATCCTTTCAAAACGCTTTTTGCAGGTTTCTAAAATTCGAATTCGAACATCTGAACTCAAAGCTTTGCAACATTCGACCCCCTAATTCATAACACATGAAATTTAGAAAGTTTTAGATAGTAGATGCTGGATAACTCGGTGACAACAGAATTTCACGCA